>WAAG01027712.1:0-13754 GCA_013390105.1 Tichodroma muraria | reverse complement strand
CAAATTGGAGATAATTGACAAATTTGACAATTCCTCAAAAACAGAATGCAATTAGAACAGGGCAAGGTTATACACCTACACGGAAATAATGAACTGCACTGATACTGAGTGGGAGCAACAAATGAAATTGATAAATCAGCTGCTTTTCCAGAAAACAGCTAACAAAACAAAACCAAAAAACCCAGCATCTCAAATACAAGGGTTAAAAAGCACTATTTCATGCTGCTTTGCAGCAGCCTTTTTATGCATTTGAAGATGATTACGGTGCATCCTCCTCTTCAACAGCCTAACACCACTAGCTCTGTGAATGAAGATTATGGTAGTTCAACATCTGCTTATTCCTTGGACTTTTTCCAGCAAATCCAAATCTGTCCAGATCTGAAGGAAATGCTTTAAGTGATGCGTTGCAATGCAAAGGGGAGCAAAAAAATTTATGCTTGGTACTTCTTTCACAATGAGGCTTGCCTAATTTTGGCAAAAATATGATACTGACTCACTGAACCTCAGATATAACAGTGACTCTCTAGAACAATTTTATTTTCTTTTTTGAACCATCCTATTGAATTAGGATTGAGACTGCAGCATAAATACTGCAGGTAACATAAACATAGGTAAATTAACATAGATATTAATTATTGCAGATTAGGTATTACAAAAGGTCCTTTCGTGGTAAAAGCACCAAAGTACTGGAATATCTTTCCACGTGGAAGTTGTACAGTTTCCATCTCTTGAGGGGGGAGGGTTTAAGACAATATTAGGCAAATACCTGTCAGGAATCATTTTGTTAAGCTAATCCATTGCTGAGCAAGCAAAATGCACTATACTGATCTCTCAGATCAGTTTTCTACCTTTCAGCATTGGCTTTTCCCATAAAAGCATTTTTTAGAGATACAAAAATATAGGAACGAAATGACCAGTGAAACAGGTTAATATTATTCCTCATCTGTCACAGCCACATGGCTGTGCCAGTGCATCTGAGCATTCTAATCCTAAACAGGGAAAAATCATACTCACAACCAGCTCTTGAAATCTTGTACATCTCATGAAAATTTAACCCGAACATACTAAAGGAAAAGCAAATGGAAAAGTAACAGCACTGACCTGAAAAAACAGTGCTTTTATGTAACATTACATACTCACAAACAGTCTTTTTTTCCCTTTCACAAAGAATTCTGTCTTTAAATTCTCCTTGAAGAAGATACACGAAAGGTCTTTTAAGGTAATAATTGCAAAAAATCATGGGTAACTGTATTCAGTTCCTCAGGACCTGACTTCAGTGTCTCAGGACCTACCTTCAACACCAAGAGATTTCTGATGCGTGGTGGAACATCCACTGGCATCTCCACAAAGCTCAGATCTCATTATGGAGGTGAAGCCACACAAGCAGTGGAGTGTTTGCTAATTTGTGAGAACAGGTACAAAATCTTAGGTACTAGTGATGGTTCTGCCTAGACATCATTCTAATGGGTAAAACACAGTACAGACAAGAATTCCAGGCTGCAAATTTGTCCCTAATACTCTATTTCACATGATCCACAAAAAAACTGGAAGGACTTCTAAGAGACCTTGGATCTCTGTAGGTAGTAACAAACAGCACTTATAAATCCATCTCTTGAAACTTGCCAAGAAGAGCATCGTGTTCTCAAAGGGAATAAAAGAATTCAGACAACCAAGCTTATAAACTCCCTGAGCCAAATAATTCTCAGCTTTACTTTTGGAATTTTTTTTAGGTTAGGATATCAAGTCAGTAAATGAAGCACGAGCCATAAACCAGCTGAATATTACAGATGACTTATGAAATAATTTTTTTTCTTTCTAACATAATACCACATTCCAGTGTCTTCTATTTCAACATGATGTTTCTACTTTCTTTTGTTTGCTGGTTCTGATATCACCAACCAGAATAGGCATCTACTTACCATCATATCATCAATGCAGGTAATTAAAACATTGTCTTATCAGACAATAAATTCCAGGATACATATAGATATAAATTTCTTGTTTTCTGTCACTGGTTTTAACACATTTTTTTCTCACTGGCACTTTTTGTGAGCTGTATGTCCAAAGATTGAAGACAGGAGTGAAGTATAGTACAGGGCACTTCCTTAACTTTTGCACTAAGAAAGCAACTGCACTTTGTACTTATTTCCTATTACCATCTTCTTTCATTAATATGAGAAAAGACAAGAAGTTAAAAGGATCTCAAGGATTTTACTACATACCTCAGAAGTTAAACCAGCAAACACATGAACAGCCTTTCAGTTGGTGACCACTCATTTACCTGAGTCTTTCATCACTCAAATATAACCTGGAGGTCTCCCCTTTTTTTTTAAAATGGATCCAAGCGTTACAGAAAATTCTACAAGATGTAACTTTATCAGAATCTTACACTGTGCACCTAATTTAAGATGGTAAATTAGGACTAGTCTCAAGTGCATTCATCTCTCACATGGAGAAAACAGTTTGTGCATCAGCTTATAATATAAACATAACTATAGATGACACCTATTGAATGTATGATGGGCGTATTTATGAAATCTTACTGCTGGATTGTTCAGGTAACACCTCAGCAAAGGCTTGGCTCGCTTCATCTTGGCTCCCCCACCTTTAGGGATATAGACACTCACTTCCCTAAGCTAGTACCCACATTTTGCTCTTTCTTCCGAGCTGGGTAAGAGTGACACACTGTGCTATCCTTAAATAATTGCTGCAAGTTTACACCTTGTGGTATTAAGAGGGACAACTCATCTCATATGTACACAGCTTTTCCAAATATTAAAATTTAGTCAACTAACACAGCTGTAGACATAAAAGCTTGGATCCAAACAGCAATTTTAGAGGGCACAACTTCCACGTATTATTACTACTAGCTCCCTAAAACATACAGGTGTCTGGCTCCTCGACCAAAATCTATAACCCTGAGGTAGATGTCAAGGGTCCATATACAGGAGCAGGGCAATCCACAGCATGGGGTTCACACCAGGGAGCCTGCTGAGCAGAAACCTGCCCATGTTAGCTGACGAAGAAATGCAACAGCAAGAGTTTAGCTCAAATCCCACCTCTCCTCCAGGCTCAGAGGTCTCGCTCCAGAGAGAGGCAGGCACTTACCTCCACCTCACATTTTCCTGAGAACACAGGCACAAAGGGCCAAAGCATGTAGGCTCCTAATTCCTGCTTAAGCCCTTAAAACACCCACTAAAGTCAGAAGAATCTCAGGATTTAAATTGGAGATTAAGAGCTGAAGCATCTTTAGGGATTGATCCTCTCTTTCAAAAGGAAACAACCTTCTTTTTATTTATTTTTTTTTTTGCTGGTTCCACTAGACAGCAGAGAAAGAAACAGCTTCTTCCCTTTGTGCAACAGCCCAACCATTAAATGTGTTCTGACACATTGAGCACCCAGATCACTCCTCCACTTTACAGGACTCACACTGCCATTTCCCTGGCCACCATCCCAACAATCAGAGCACACTCATCTGCAGGTGAAGTATGAAGCATCTTAAGTTTGCTCACAAAAGGGATTCATCAGGAGACAGACAGATTTCCCTTGTAGGGCCAATGGTCAAGACAGCTGCCAAGGCAAACAGAGAACTGACAGCTGGTCTCTAACAAGAGAACTCTGTATTTTCTTTACACTGTGCTTGCTTTCATACCTTGATGAAACACTCTTGTACACAAGAAATACTCAACTATTTTGTCTTCTTCATACAGTATATTCTTATTCAATTACACTTCAACTTTTACAGGATACAAAAAGTTCTTTCCTAAGGGGGCTGTGAGCTCCTTCAGCCCCTCAAAAAAAAAAAAAAACCCAAAAACAAAAACAAACAAAAAAAAAAAACCAGTGACTGCTTAGCTGAGGATCCTAAAAACACTTCTGCAGAAGTTTGGGGTTTTTTAAAAATCCAGACCTACATGTTTCAAAACACTGGAATAACACACTGATGATGAGGGGAAGGAATATAAAACATAATGGAGAATTACTTAATTCCAACTGTCCCATCAGGAAGCTGTCATTAGACACATCCTCTTATTATTTTAATAATAATTTCCTCTTATATAACACTTTCCCACTTTAAAAAAATACATTTTCTGTCCTCAGAAGCAGTCTGTCATGACTTGTAAGTTCAAACCAACATACCATGACCCAGGCTGTCACCTGAGAAGGGAAGATTACTGTCATTTAAAAGTGTCATAATAAATCTCAGGTAACTCGATTCAAGTCTGCCTTACCAACTTAAAAGACTCATGCTCATGGAGTTAAGTTAATTAAGTCATAAATTAAGTTTGCTTAATTTTTTGTAACTGCTTAATGTCTGCAGTGGCCATTTATATTCTTAAGTAGAGTTTTATTTTGTGAAAACATAATCTACTTCACCTACTTTGCAAACAGCAGAGATGAGATTTTTGTCTACTGTTTGTGAGCATTAGTCCTGTCCCTATGGCAATAGACCAATCTCTGGATCATTACTGCTTTGTGAAGTTGACTCCTGCCTGGTACCCTGGGAGAGGCATTCCTGGGATCCAGCATGTGTGGAACTGTGGCAACCCAACCCTGCTGCACCCCAGCAACCAGCTGCTGCTTCTGTGGCCCACACTGAGCTCTGCTTCCTCTGCAAGCGGACTTTAAGGAGCCCAAAGGGAGACCAGGAAGCCTTTTCAGTAACTTTGAACAGTAAGACATTAGAAAATAACATCAATGAACAGATAACGGGGGAAAAAAATTATAAAAGGCTCAGGAAAGTATCCATATTATGTTTAAACCACTTGTAAATAGCTCTTGAACTCTCACACCACACCGACCCAGAGGCAGCAAAGCAAGCACAGTTGAAACCTGAATATTTAACTATTCACTTCTAGTTCTAGTGCCAGTTCTAACTAAAACTGCTGCTGTAAGCATCAGAGAAAACATGCTGATCACAGGATGCAGCAAAGTGCTCAGAAATCTCAGCAAAAATCAAGAAGCCTATTGAAAAAGTAAAAAGTGATGGAGAGAGAGTCCACACAGCTAACCTGTCCAAACAAGTAACAAGAATCAACCCCACAGTGAGAGCCTGGAGTTTGTACTAAATTTGATGAGACATTTAGGAAAAAACAGGACTGGCACCTTTTGAAAGGAAAGACAGCGTTTACAGTAAATGAGAATTTAGTAAGCCATGCATGAGTAACCAGCCTTTGTTCAAATAATGCAGCCTCTTAGTACAACAAAACACCAGAAAGGAACAAACAAAAAAATCCAAACACGTCCTGTATCAGTACATGGCACACAGTTCAAGTGCACTTATTGCCTCCTCAATGCACATTTTGGCTAGCACAGTTTTGATAGCACTTCTATTGTATGCTTTTCATGCAAAAAATTAATTACTTCTATCTGTCAGGCATCATAAGCCCCACTACTCTAAAATGAGGTTTTGTTTGTTTGTTCCTCTGATATTTTAATTATTGCAACATGATTACAACAGACTAAACAACAGCCTAAAGGTACAGATGTAGCTAACATCTAAAATACACTCGTGTATAAATATGTATGAGCACACACAGAGCTATGGACAATGCTTCTTCCCATAAACAAGCAACTCACATAATCAAAGCTTAGAACACTTCTGTGGTACCTTCACATTATTAACATCCTCCAGAATTGCTCCTAATCACAACAAAGTGGTGTCCAGGCAACGAATAAACAACACTCATTCTTTTATGGTGGTAAAAACGTGATGAGGGCAACACAGGAAACTCAGTGAGAGGGACTTGCAGTCATTAAATGGAAATGCACAACACAAACTGTGAAGGTCGGTGGACCCTGAGAGGCATTCCCTAAGTTAGGGAGACAGGAGGCTTCTCTCACAGGATACCCTATTCTGCTGTGCCAATGTCCCCCTGTTCTCCTCCCTCAGCTGGCCCCGTTAGCCCCCTCCCCATCCCTGTGTCCCTCAGTCACTCCCTCCCTATTTCCCCACTGGCTCCCATACCCTAACTAATAACCCTCTGTGCTGCCCCCATGCCCCTGACAATCGGTCCCTGATGCTCTCCCAGCCCCTACCACCCATCTACATCAACGTGCACCCTGCCCATGAGGCTTGCCTTCTACCCTGGACAATCTGTGCACGTGGCTGGAATAAACATCTCTGTGGAACCCGTACAAAGGCCCTTCCTGCCTCTTTGCCATCAAACATACTAACACCTATCCTGGCTTCTACAACAAACTGTGAAGAACAATGACTGACCCTACTCTATCACTTTTCCTCATCCTTACATATCACTATTCACATGGCATTCAAGCCAACCTCAATGGTTAAATATTAATCATGGAATCATTTAAACAAGACTTTTAAGATCACCAAGTCCAACTGCTGTCTTAGACAACCAATACATAGTGAAATAGTAACCTCCAGCTGACAAGTTCTTGCCTGCTGTCTATGCATATGTGGATTTAGAAAGTTTGGGGGGGAAAAAAAGTTTGATCAGCTATTTAAAGGACTCTAAACTCTCAATCTTTTTCACTTCAGAAAGAATATTGGTACCCAAATATGAATAGACCAATTATCAAAACGGGTAGGATTATGAAGGTGCAATTTAAAGATGGAGAGTGTAAAAAAGAATTAACACCTCATCTTATTCTGTAAGGAACACGTTTGATTTCCACAAGTTATGACCATTGAAAACTCCTGTCCAAAAATATAATACATTAATGAATATAATACAGTGATTTTCAGTAATGAAGAGATCCACCTATTGCAGTAGAGTTAGACTAGATCCAAAGTTATTTTACTACTTGTATTATTATCACTACTAATGTTGGGGGTGTCATGTGCTATTGACGAGAGTGTCAAGCCATAACCTATGGAGCTGGCTCTGGGAAAGGAGCAGGAAGAATTGCTGTCTAGACAAGAGAGTGGTGAGAACACCTGGAGTTTTGCCTACAGGACAGATGATGAGCCACCCTCCATCTACAGGTCAGGATTAGCGAAAATGGAGTGTTTAAGCTGAAAGGGACATAATTTCAAACAAAATTCCTCCCCGCCCTCAAGCAGGAATATCAAAAAACAGTGTCTAATGCTGCTGCACTTACAACATTCCCAACTGAGATTGTCACCTGTATCTCCAAACAGTTATCTAATGATACAGTCTTTCACTATACAGGACAAAATACCTCCTACTACAACACATATATTTTTCAAGAAATGACAGAGCCAGCTTTCATGCTAGTTGTAGGATACTTATTATGTCACAACAAAATAATTTCAGTATCATCTCTTTGGATAACATTCTTTTCCAAGACTGAAGCCAAGAAATTGTACCAATCAACCAGAACTTTTCTTCCCCAAAATTTTTTTTTCCAACTAATTCATTTGAAAAGAGAACAGACAGCTCATGTTCCCTGTATCCTGAAACCAGACTGAGGGTATAAGGCTCCTGTCCCAACTCTCCAGTCTTGGAAGATTTCAGTCTCCTTTTTCTTTTGAAGGATAAGGTATTATCACCTGTAACAGGAACTCATACAAATTCAAATAAAGAAAATAATTTAGTACAAAATCAGTTTGTTTTCCCTCAAGATTTCTAATTTTCTTGTAGTTTCTAATTTTGGCACTTTCTGGCTGTCTCAGGTTTTCTAAGCTTCACCAGTTCCTGAGAATTCTATGTCTACAGATTCCACAGGGATCAGAGTAAGTCAGTGAAGAAAATAAGGGAGAATTTACCTGGTTTAGTAGTAATATTGAAGGAAGAGTTCTCAAGCCAGTCAGTTCACATTTAATTAAAATACAGGAGAAGCTACCAAGGAATCATTTATATTCAAAGGGGATTATGGCTAACACAAAACTGTTTACAAAATCAATGGGAACCTAGCACAAAACAGATATAGCTCAGGGGAATACACATTGATTAGATTCCCGTGTCCAAGATGCAGCCCTCTTTTCCATGTTCCTCACTAATTCATTTCAAGATTTATGTGAATTGCAAAATAGATGTTCCAAGCTGTACCGAGCTCCAGTTTTTTATATTGTGTTAAATAAGGAAAAAAAAAATTCTATTAATCTGAAACTAAAATTCACTTGTCTCCAAACGTTTAATGAGACAGGATGGTTGAGCTCACCTCCAAATTCATCATCTGCTGAACACTATTGAATATCCAATAATGCCAATACTAACCAAGAAACGACCGGCACAATCTGTTAGCTCTCAGACTGAGCTAACAATTTCCTGGTGTACCCAAAACACAAACCTAGGTACTCCTGACAACCAAAACAATGTTTGGTAAAAGCTCTCCATAATATTCAATGTTCTGTAGCTTTTTATGTAAAATTAGCAAGGTTCTAATTGCTGAAAAGGACACTGGTGCACTGCAACTCCAATGCTGTCAAGCATCAGCTGCCCATCAGCAGCACATGACCACAAGGCAGGTCACGTTTTAGCCAAATTTGATATTGTTGTTTGTACAGAAAAAATCATCAGACGAAAACCACACACAGGGGCAGTGTCAGGCTCTGAATTGATTTTCATAGAAAAGAGCAACTGAAAATTGTCCCTTACATTCTTCCACAAACCGGATGCCCTTCAGATTGCCACTGACCTTTTCATAACAGCGCTGATCGAGTTAACTAGACCGAAAGTTGAAAAGCAAATAAAGTCACCAAAGGCGTAATTGGTTAAAAAAAAACTTCCAGAACAGAGCAGAAGCCCTGACCTTCAAAGGTTAATGTCACTTTTGCCCAAGTAAATGGAGGAAATGTTTCATGACCAAAACAGTGGTTCTTAAACAAACATTATATAATTCCAGTGAAACAAAGTGGTTAAACGAAAACTAACTCACATGCATGAACCCAGACCTCCACGACTGGTGCCTAAAGAGACTGAACCAGCCCAACTGGCTACATAGATTCCAATTTTTAACAGTGATCTTCATCTTGCCACAGGCTTGCCCTGTTTTTCCACTTTGTCAGTTAAGCGACAATAGAAGTCCATGTAAGTACTGCAAAATTCCTCATGCCTAAGAAACTCACAGTGGAAAACAATACCCACATTCCAGCAGTAAGGAAGAGCTTTGTGGAGAAAAACTGATCAGGATCATTCCTACTCCTGGAGGTGGGAATGCATCAGCAACAAACTCAGGCTGCCACGGCATCCTCAACTAACACTATTGTCCCGTCATTGGGGAGCACTGAATCAGCTCTGCACAAAACTGTGTTTTACTGCCTTATGGATGGGGGAAAAGAAAATCAAAAGTCAGGAAACAAACCCCTCAGTGACCTTCTCCTGAGGGAAGAGAAAAAGTGGGAACGGCAACAGCTACTCCCTGAACCACGACAGCAGGCCTAACTTCATGACCTGCTCCCTGGGAAGCAGAAGCACCAGTGGGCACGGAGTCCTGGCACCAGCACAGGGCAAGCAGAGGGAGCAGGTGGCCACCCTGCCCCACGCAGGTCTGCCACGCCAGGAAACCCCCTGCCAGCCCCCAGGCAGACAGGGGTCTTCCAAGGCAAACCTCTGGAAGGTGGATGTTCTCTGTTTTCGCAGAACGCAGCGTGCCTCTGAGCTAACACTAACTCACATTCAAATCTGAGGCTGCTCCTGAGTTTTCGTACAGTCGTCTCAGCACTAGCACCTACCAAGGTGTACAGACGCAGCCTCTGGTGAAAGCTTGAAGGGAAAATATGAGTCATAAGAATTAGGGAAACAAAATAATAAAACGAAAATGAGAAGTAAACAATTCTAAGGAAGATGAGAGACAAAAAGCAGTTTGCATTTTTGCATTGTCAATTTTATCCCAATTATTTTCGAGCACCTTCTTACGCCTCTAAGAGGAGAGAAAATAATTTTCTACTATTAAACACATTGATCCCTACAGGGACATGTTATATGCCTCATGCATATAAGGCAAATACAGCTTCAGCAAGTGAGTTCGGGACAAGATATAAACAACGCAAGATACAAACACTGCAAACATCTTCAACAGAAGCAATAAAAAAATTAGGTTAATGTAATGGAATTAATCAAAAAATACCCATAGCATGAAGGAAAACTAAGATTCTAATTTAGAAATTAAAATTTAAAAGAAAGTGATAAGGACAGACACTGAAAAATTTTCTAGTGAACACCCAAAGGGTATTTTGAAATTTACCCTTTAGACATGAAAAACAGGTACACCAACTAGAAAAATGAGAAGGTATCTTTTTTGGAAAAAAAACACTGAATACTAAAACTATTACAAGAGTCAGCAAATCAACAGGAAACTAACATCAATGTAAGGATTACCTTTGTAGGTGCTGTACATACATTTGTACTAATTTCAATTATTTAAATCAAAATCTCATTCTTTTTTTATAACTTGTTTTACAGCCTCCAAAAAGATACAGGTACACAGAAGCAGATCATTAAATTGATCACTTTGTATTAGAAAAATATATTTTTGAGGTATTTTTTTAGAGGCAGCTACCTACTTAAATGAAATTGATTTGTCTGTCAAAAATCTTACAGACTATGAGAAATTCTCTAAAAATTAAGTATGTACATAAATATTTTATAGAATGTCTGCCCTCAGCCGTCAATAACATTTAGAAAATAAAACTGGAGAAAAACCCAACAAACTTATTTCTTGCTATGTAAGCAGTTTGATTACTTTTCTACACTTAACTTTGGCTGATTTTGTGGTATTATTGTGCTGTTCCTTGTAATGTACCTGCATGCAGTAAACTTCACAATACCCTGGCAAAACAACAAAGGATGCTGCTACCACTGGTATCCCAGTTCCCGGGCAGTGAACCAAACCAGACAAACCTGCCCAGATACACACCACTAAACACACAGATCTTACAAGTGAAAATATTCCTCTTCTTACTAGAATAATGCAAGTGGAAAAAGGCAGTCTTATTTTCATTTTCAACTCAAATACATCTCCTCGCGCAACACAATAAGTAATATGTTGTTGTTTTGCTTAAATAAATCTATAAATGTGTTTCCATAAATGAACTGCACTGAAAAACAACCCCAAGTAACTGAATTTTTATTTGAAAGCAAAACTTAAGACAAATACATAAAAGCAATATGTCTATATATAAATAATTTGTTTTCTGAAATTGTCTAAATATATTAAAATTGTTATATGCCAGTGTATCCCTGTTATATCTGGATAATGTCAAAAACTCAATTCCTTTTAATAAATTCAGAATAGACTGCATTTAATACAGACACAGACTGTACCATCAGCACCAATTCCAAATCATCTGAACAGAAGCCGTAAGGAGAAATGCTGGTCAAGGATGAAAAATATGCATGCTAAAATAGTAAAAAAAGAGTAGAGAGCAAACCAAATAGCAAAGCCTGAGATTAGCAGTAATGTATTTTCCAATAATTTCTTACCTTCTGCGCTTTCTTTTTCACATGCACGTTAACTTTGGATATCCAGAACCAAATCAGTAAGCCCCAAAATCAGTAATTAGCAAATCTTGCAGGGAAAAAATGTGTCAGTATAAACTGACATTTGTCATGGGTTTAGAGACTCTTATACTTTTAGAACCAATTTTGTTTACCTTCTACTGGAAACAAAATATATTCACATAAGGGAAAAGACAATAGTTAATATTTACTGGAGCAGCCTTCAGCTATGCTATCACCAAGGGCAAAACATATTTGCTATTAAAAATAACTTTAAAAAATATTTTTATAATAAGCCAAGTTATATCTTTCATTTGGTTTTGGTGTTTTGCTTGTTGGAGTTTTTCTACTGAAGGATAAAATCTTCATTTCCTTCAGTAGTTTCAAAAATAAAAAATCCGTAACAATTGTGGGAGAAAGGAGTGACTGGTTTGTTGCCCTTTTTGGTTTTCTTCTGCAACTAACTTAGAGTAAATCCTTTAAGATTAATCATACAACTGGTCAACACAAAATATCTGCTAGATGTCCATTTCTGGATGCAGCAAAGCTGCTGTAGTTTGACTTACATTACAGAGCCTGGGCACTGTAAATCTCCTGGCTCCCCAAAGCTCTCACCTTTCATTTTCACCTTCTCAGTAAAGGTGCCACTCTCATCCGTTACCTTCTCTCCCAGGATGGTGTGCTGTGGCCTCACAGCCAGGCAAAGTGCCACAGTGTCCCCAGGGTCACCACCCACTGCTGGCTCACCATCTCCTCAGGCAGCACCAGAGCCTCAGACACACTTGTACCCAAGCAGCTGAAATTGCTTAAAAGCATTTTCAAAAAAATTTCTTTGAGACACCATGGCAATGAGAACAGCTCCTGAGGAGTTTAATGCTGTTTTTCCCAAGACCCCTAACATCTATATACAAACCTGAACAAAGTGATTTTCTACACTCACTTCAGTGCATCTGTTACCTCTGGTCCCTACATTCTGTAGCCTTAGATCAGAGTCCTCCACATCCTCTTTATGGGTTTCTCCAGCAAATCAGGTTTGTTTCCTTATGTTCTCAAAATTGAGGGGGTGGAGGGTGTTCTTTTCCGTCTGTAATAGATCCTGCTGTAGGACAAGGGCATTTGTTTCCCTCTCCTGACACACCCATGCCAACATTCAGGCAGCTACAAAAACAGATCTGTTGCTCTACTATAGCCAGCACAGGCTTTGAAGCAGGCAGATGACATCATTTACAACACACAATTTTACACAGTCAGAATCAAGCCCAATCTAACATGTTAGATCTAACAATCTAACATCTGTAAACTGGCTGTGAGAACTTCAATTTGGAAAAGGAACTCCATGCCCCATATCATTCTTTAAGGGTAACAGAGAGACAGATTGAGCACCAAATCCACACATCAAGTTTCTTCAAAGTAGCTGAAGAAAATGTTAAGCACCAGCATTTAAAAGACATTTTCTTTTTCTCATTTCAAGGCATCAAACAATGTAAAATAATTGCCTTCTCTTCAAACCCAAGCACTGCAAAAAGTAACCACAGAAACTCAACAGCATCTTAAATGACCTTCCAGTGCTCTTGATGCAGGTCAAGATGAGAGAATCAGAAAAAATTAGGCTGGAAGTTAACCAGAAGTTTTCCATGCCAGCTCCCTTTTGAGCTTCACAGGCCCCTGAGAGAGAAGCAGCTGTCAGACCCCAGGTAACTAAAGGCTGTTGTGCTGCAATGGGAGAACTCCATTTTATATATATATAGATAGATAAATATATATAGATAGATAGATAGATAAACACATACATGCACACACATCACCTTTTTAACTATTCCAGTTATGCTCCAGATTTTTAAAAAGGCAGAACCTCAGCACCTCAACCCTTAGTTTTGAGAGCTAAGCACACAATTTTTAGCAGCTTGCATAGAAGTACTGGTAAGTGGCTTCCATCCAAGTCCAAGCAGAACCTCCTCATTATATACGAACATTTCTCAGTATTTTTCAGTCCAGCTCAAACACAAGCAAACTTCTGATCATCACTAGAAGAACAATGCTGATTTTTTCCTTTCCTTTGCTGCCAAATGCTTGATGCAAGCATTTATCTGGTTTAAACCACCAGAATTCCACCAAAAACTCTTTCAAAAAATGTTTCCTTTTTCATTGATGCCAGCAGAAACGTGACATGAGCTATACTGTATCATAATTTGAAAAAAGAATTTTGGAAATATCAGGATCAATACAAGGTCTTAATGAGTAACGACCAGCAAAAGCTCTTTCTGGTGACAGGGTGTATGACATGCACACCCCCACTGGCTGCATGGATTTTTCCCTCTTTCACTGGTGGAACAGCTATGGGGACAATTTGCTGTAAAGGTGAAGCAGGATGCTCTGCCTGGAGTG
>WAAG01027707.1:178-11324 GCA_013390105.1 Tichodroma muraria | reverse complement strand
AAGTTGTCTTACCATGGCTGTAAGAAATTATTAGGAAAAATATGAAGGAAGACATAATCTCTATGGAGAGTGGTTTAATTGTGATGCTTCAGGAAGGGAGTAGTTGTACTAACAGCTTGAGACCTTTCTCAGCTTCTACATTAGATTGCACAAAATGGATATAATATTATAGATTCACAATACATTTTTCTGAATATCTAAAGACCACAAGGTCTGGAGAAATTCTAGTTGTCTATTGCTTTGTAAAATAGTGGAGAACCCACTGCAGAAACTTTTAAATGGAGATACTTGCTTATTTTTGCATGTTAACAAAAAGCTACCACTTCTTCTTAGTAAGTGTCACTGTCGAAATTGCCAAGTTTATTCCAAAGACTCCAATTTAAGCCACTGCCATGCTGAATACATAACAATGTCTGGGCTGGTTGTCTCCCAAAACTACTTTGACTGCAAAACAAGTACCCCTTCCATTCTATGCCATAGCAGTGGGAAATAAACAACTGTCTGTTTCTTCAGAAAATGTAAGATGCAACATCTGAGAGAGTGTCTATATACAAGAAGCATTCTTTTTTCAGAGAAATAATGCTTTATCTAAGAAAAGAAAAGACAAAAACTTTAAAATCACAGAGTACAGCATTAACATCTGGTTTAAAGTGCGTTAAGAGCCAACAACTCAATGTCAATTTGGTCTGACTTTACGGTATTACTTGCTTGATTATGGCTCTCACTGGGGGAGCCGAGCATTTCGATCTCATCCAAAGCCCCTGAGAACGATTCAAACCAGCTGGTATTCTCTATATTACATAATTACAAAGCACGCGCCGCCGTTTGGCAGACTGAAGAGGCACTGGGGGCCCATTTCTCAAAATATTTACAGCCTTTTATTCTTCTCTAAACAATCATTTGCATAGTAAAAGTGATATACGGCGCACAAACATGGGTTTACTTTATTTCCACTTTCTCAAACTTACCTGGAAGTGGCTGTGTTTAGCAGTGAGTAAGCAGAAGTGAGATGAAGCCAGCAGGACTAAAGGCTGTAATTTTTTCAGGAAAAACTCCATGTTGATTTGGTCAGTGAAAGATGGTGAATGTTTCAGAGAAAACTTGGAAGATGTATAAATGTTTTGCCTATATGAAAGCATATCGCGAAATGTCTTCCTGGAAGTGGAGAAGTTAAGAAACTAGGAGAAGCTGCTTGTGAGCAAGCTGGTCATGTCAAGGTTGCTAATGTGTAGATGAGATGCAGAGGCTGCATCTTGTTAAGAGGTGTGTGTGTATGCATCTTTAAGTAACATATTTTTGATTGTGAGATTGATTTTTCTATGGCCAAGTTGGTAAAATTCTGCTTTATCTAAAGTGAACAAAAGCCATGGAAATTATCAGTAGGTGAGATGCTAGGGGAAAAATAAAGGGAACAAAAGAAAAAATTTGTTGGAATTTCTATGCTTATATATCAGTCTGAAAGGTTTAAGGGTTTTTTATCCACTGCAAAAGGATAGGAGAGTGATTAATGGTTAACTATTTTCTCCCTACCACACCAAGAAAATACATACGCTTCTTGTACACGCAGAACTTTTGAGTTGCAAACCTGTCTGATCTTAGCACCCACAGGTTCCCATCATGCTTCATGGGAGGCATCACACAATGTAGCTAAATTTCTTTAAAACTCAAAATTACTCTCAAGATTTCTCATATTAAATTCACATTGGTACAAGGGAATCACATATAGCAGTGTTAAATTATTGACTAATGAATGTTTAAATGTTTCTATGCTGTGTAATACAGGGTCTTTTTTTTCTCTTTTGTAATGGTTTTAATGAAGAGATCATTAGAAGTTATATTGTGTTTAGTGATAAACTCAAAATCCTTTGTCATTTTATACACAAAACTTAAAATCTGATTCGAACCAAACTTTTACATCTTATAAAATGGTTTTGAGGTGGAAAAGCTAAAAGTGAGCATAGGCAAATTATTAGAGACACTATAGGGGGCCTGGTATTTACATACTGTCCAGGATCTGAATGGTGAATCATTGATATGAACAGATATGATTAGCTGTAAATCTGTACATACCTGTGGGGGGTATTATCATTCAATTTCTACACAGTAAGGATTACTGAAACTAATTTTTGGTGCCTGTTTGTTTCCCACTTTCATGATGTTTTATTGCATTGTGTAACTTGGGCTACAAGCGAAGGGCTTATAAGAGCAGAATCAAAACAGAAATATAGTGGCAGTCTGAGTGAGCTGCTGTGAGCGGCTTGCTGAGCACAGTGACGCAGCGTGGCAGGTGTCACTGTGTAAACCTGCACACTGCAAACCTTAAACTGAATTCTGAGCTATAGTTTGCTGTCTGGTCCACTGCAGAATTTGACTGAGTGCCAGTGAGTTTCACAGCCAAGTTCCTAAGACAGGGCAAAGAAAGGATGCTGCTGTCGCATGGAACAGTGAGACAAACACCTTCCTCATGCAGTGCCATGTTAGATTACCAGAATAAGCAGATCACCCATTGCACTATTTCTGAATTTAGCCATACCACCAGAGTATCTGCAACAGGAGATGCTGGAAAATTTATTTTAAGCTTGCTGAGCAGCTGGAGATGAATTTGTGTAAGAAAATACCTGTCTGCATTTTAATGTATGCTGTTTTTTAAAGCACTGCATGAATGCTCAAATAGGAAACCATACCACTGACAGTTGTTTTATAATTCCCCTTGTCCTCTGGCTCTCATTTATGATTATGCTTCCTGTGCAGAGACAATATCGTGGAGGAAAAATTTGAATTGTAGGGAAAAAAAGGTTCACTTATGACAAAAGTGATCAATTAGCCAACAAAAATAGCCAACAACAAAATTAGCCAACAACTGGTGTCTGCAGAAACACATACTTGTAAACAAGGAAGAATTGCTTGAGAATTTGAAGCTTGGGGTGGGCAGCCTTTTCTGCAGTGATCATGAAATAGAGAAGTTCAGAATGTTGCAAGGCTTTAACAAGGCTAAAAGCAGGATCATAACACTGTGCTTCAAAAGAACAGGCTTTTACATGTTGATGGATCTTCTTGGAATAGCAACATGGGATGTGGCCCTGGATAGAAGAGGTGTCCAGGAGAGCTGGTTGATTTTCCAGAATCTCCCCTTTCAAGATTGGTAATGGTCCTGTCTAACGTGCAGGCAAAGTTAGCAAGAAATCTGTGTGAATGAACAAGGAAGTTGTGACAGAAGCCAAATGCAGTAAAAAGAAGGTAGCAGTCAGGAGGTGGAGGCAGGCGTAGCTGACTCAGCAGGGAGATAGAGACATCATCAAGTGCACAAATCCATCTGATCAGGAAAGCCAAAACCATAAGAAATAGATGCCGATATAGATTAAAGGCTTAGCTCTGGAGTCTCACAGACTAATTTCTGTTCAGAAGTGGATCTGTTTTTCCTGGAACCTGTTATCCTAATAATAGCTACAAAGCACAGAAGGAAATATTTATTTATTTATTTATTTAATTTACCTATTTAATTTATCTATTTATTTATTTATTTATTCCCTCTAAATAAATGAACAAGTACATGATTGACCTCTTTATGAGAAAAATCTAATGTATTTGTGAAGAACTGCAACCTATGGGAAGGAATCACACTGGAGGAGTCCATGCAGGACTGTCTCCTATGGGCGGGACCCCATGGGCAAGGGCAAGGACTCCTCTTTCTGAGAAGAAAGCAACAGCATTATTAATATGTGGTGAACTGATTGTAACCCTCAGTTATCTTGCCAGTGTGGCAGTACAAAAAATAAAAACGAGCCTTAGCTCTGTGCAAGCCCTGTTCAGCAATAACAAAACACCTCTGTATTATCAACACTGTGTTCTGCACAAATCCAGAGCACAGTTCATACTAACCACTGTGGAGAAAATTAACTCTATCCCATTCTCCATCTCCCTATATTGCTGGGGGGGAGGAGGAGGCAGAGAATCAGGAATAAAGAGAACCTGACACCCAGCCATGATCAAACCACCACAGAGTGTAAGAGCACTTCACAATGGAAGTCTGATTTCTACTAGTAAGACAGATCCCTTGAAGAGGGCTGCACATAGATCTCTTACCAGGCAATGGGTCATTCCATGTTGCTGCTGTAAGGTTGTTGCATAGACACCCACCTTCCTGAATGGGCTCTGATCTGAACAGCAAAGTAATGGCTTTGCCTTTCACCCTGACACTTCAGATACATACCTACATAGTATAAAAAAAGGATCTTACACAAGAGTCAGATTTGAAACAGGTTTCTGTCCACTTTCTTGTAGGTTTTGCTCAACAGTCAATGCGGCCTTTAAATAGCCAGACTTTTCTCTTTGTCGCATTTCCAAAATAGTATTCCTTTGCATTCTGACTTTTAACACTTCTGCTCCCTCTCCAGCCACATTAATAAAGGTGCAACACCTGGTTCCATCCTGTATGATGATGTTTATGGAAACTGGAAAAGGCAGTGGTAGCTGGAAGCCTGTCTGTCTTGATGCAGACAGGCTTACTAGTAGTTACTCAAGGCTGGCTGAAAATTCCATTAATTACATACAAGTATTTTTGTCTCCACAAATCTAAGATATTTTATAGTCTATAGTGGGTTATAATTGCTTCTGAAACAGAAACTTTATTTTCTGTAGCCATAATCTTTATTAGTGATACAGGTTGAGTGGATGAGTTGCATGTAGAACAAACATACCTCTCCAAACTTATGTAATACAGTATTGCTGCTTTGTTCTTTACTAAGTTTAAATCCGGTTTTTAGCTAGCAGATTCAATAATCTGTGTGGTGCTACTACATAATTTGATTATATTTAATGATTGCATTCAATGCTATTATTAATAAAGTTCAACAAAAAGAACAGTATTGTGAAAAAGAAGTACTATCACCTATGATAGTTCAAATAAATAAGTGACCCTTAATCCATTGAAATATGCATCATATCCTGATATGATTAACATTAATTCTGTTTGAAAAGACTTTTCACCTGTTATAAGAGAATAGGCCTTTCACATATGGTTCAGTTTCTTCTACTGGCTTTAATAATTATATTTATCAGGTACTAATTTTTTTCCTTTGTAAAAACATGCATAGTAATTTTTGTGTATGTATATTAAGTTGAATTGTCTAATTTCTCAGTTCTGTAAAACTGCACTTTAAAAGTCCATACATCTTTCAACAGGAAAAGAACTTCTTTTGTGCACAACTAGTGTCAAGATACTCAAGGTGGATAATGCAGCTTGTGTTCTTCTGAATATTATTTGTGCAACCTTTAAAATGTTCAGTGTGCCATTGTTTTAAGTCATGATTGAAATTTCATTTGCTGAAAGAAAGTTTCTAAGAAACACTACTTTAAAATTTGTCTTAAGCCATTGAAAGTGATATCTCTTTAAAATGCATGTCAGCTAGCATTTTACTACTTGAAAAAAGAAATAAAGCCTAAAGCTTAATGAAGCAAATGCATCAATTAGATAATTAGCTTAAAAAGCAAAAGGGAATTTCATGTCACTTTTAGTTACTGAACCTTAGGATGTCTTACTAATTTACACATTAGATTTTTCTCATAAAGAGGTCAGTCATGCACTTGTTACTTCACTTATGAAGATGATAAAAGTAGCAGACATGAAAAAGGGAATTTTTAATACCTGAAGAATTGTGCCTAATATGGACAAATATTTTGCTCTAAAACAGGTCTCATATATGAAATTTAAATGTTGATTAATAAATTCATGCTTAATTCAGTTTCAGGAAGAATTTAAGTAAGAACAGTGCAGAGAGAATATTATGTCTTGAATGCTATGTTGCAGAACCGATAATTATTTTTATAGCAGAACATTTTAGTTTCCCTGTCCTAGAAACTGCTAGGGAGGCAGTTTCCAACCTTTCTTTCTCTGCTTCTATTTTATGGGCTTTGCCTGAACATGAACATGATTTGCCTGTTACAGCTTTGCTTACTTGAACAATTACAGGTTCTCACTGCTGGGTGAGGCAAGTGCAAAGGGTTCCTGCAACTGTGTGCTGGTTTGTAAACTGATGTGACCTCCTTTAAAACAGCCAATAATCCATATCCATCACTAAAAAGCACCTATTACCTCCCCCTTCCTTTGAAATAAATATGCTGTTTTTTTGATGGGTAAGGGTTCTTTTTAAACACACAGTATTTTTCAACTTCAAAGAAGCTTGTGCAAGACTGCATTGGAAAGGACGCAAAACATTTTTTTCAGTTTCATCTATTTTTTAGTACTGTCATGTAACCCAGGAAGGGCCAAAGAAGGGGGCATCAGTATTAGAAGTGTGATGTTTTTAAAACAATTAAATTACTGAGAAATGTTGCCTATCTTTCTAACCTCTTCTTGCAGGCCTTTGATATAATCCTTAACTAGTGTGTCCTTAATTTGCATGAGGATTTTGTAATCAAGTAGCCTGTCTATGCTGATACAGTGCTAGATACTGTCATTAGAAACTTCTTTTGGCTCACACTTGGACGACTTTTAGGCTTTTGTTACTGCTTTCATACGTTGATTAATATCCAGGAAAAATAGCTAGTGAAAGAGATTTTACCTAGTCAAAATCCTGACCTTGAATTCTGATATCTTGCCTTAGCATGCAACATCTGCTCTTGGAAACTGGTTGATAACTGACTTTTCTTTAAAGCCCTAAGTCTCACCTATTTTTCTAGGAAAGGGATTTTCAGAGGCTTTTTAATTCTTCTAGGTTCTGTTAAAATCCCATATAAATTCTTGATTCATTTGGCTATTGACTTCACAGTTCTTTTTCCATTATACTGTTACGCTTCAAGTTCAAATAAATTAAATCGTGTTTAACTGGATTTTATAGCTATCTTTCTTAGAGGTACTTGTAAGAGCTTTTAAAACTCAATTTATAACAATTCTTAAAGCTTAACTCTAACTCAAAATTTTAAATTCCTCAGACTGGTCAAAAAACTGAGTCAGAGGAAAAGCTTCCCATCAGGCTGCTCTGTAAGTCAGTTTCCTGGACGTAAGCTGCCAACCTGGCTGTGTTTGGCATGTATTTGTACCTCTGCTTTAAGCCAGCTCAGGGTTTCTGTGCCACAGCAGAGAAGTAACAGAAATCCAAGATTTTGCTTTACTGTATCAAATTTCTGTGTGAACACTGGTATGCCTATTTGCAACCAAACCACAATTTTTGACAATAAATCCTTGTAAAATAGACCAACATGATTCAAAAGTCAGTTTGTAGTCCCATATATCATGAGGCAGTGTGCTTGAACCAAGGTCACTAAGATGCGATCAATCTATTTCAGTTCCCTATTTTACCTTTGCTTTCACCTCTTTTCCCTCCTTCATTTTCCACATCACGATTCAACTGCAGACCAGAAAGCTCGAGCACGCTTTTTGAGCCTGCACAGCTGCTGCTTGGCCGCCCCTCTGCTGAGAGACCTCTCCTCTTCACACCTGCTTTTACTATATTTCCAATCTGCATAGGCCAACAGGCACAAAAGTGACTGGAATATGCTTGAAGAAGTTCAATTAGCTTTTTAAAAATGTCTTTCTTTCTTCCCAGTTTCTATTTGTGCCAGATTGGCTTCACCTGCAATCTTACTAAGCCTAGCAATGGCTGCTATCTAAGCAACATTGCTGAGCAAGTCTAATTTCTCACCTCACTGGCCTGCCAGCTCCAATGGACTGGCTAAATAGCTGTGGACCTTCAGCCCCAAAGGACAAGAGGGCAATCTTTTATTGTACAGCTATAAAACCACTTCATCGAAGCTTCAAGAATTGCAGAATTTTATTGTACTCGCATGCATAATATCATCTAAAAATTTCATAATATTGGTACTAAAAAGTGAGAATCGTGATACTGCAAATTCTGTGATGCTCTGAAAATGTTTAGATTATGCTTTAAGAGTCTGGGGGTCTCCTTACTCTCTAACACTGTTGTCTTCTAGACAGTCTTGGTTTTATTGTGGACATGACATTCCTCTGGAAGATTTTCACCAGCTCTTTTCCTGTAGCTTGTGAGTTCTCCCTGTCTCATCAGTGACCCCCCCGCTTTTCTCCAGGTCCATCCAGCAGCCCCTGACCCCACACCTGGCATTTTGCTGGTACAAGCGCCTTTTGCTGGTGTTCCAAGCCATGCTTCCAGCACAGTCCTCATGCTAGGCCCAGCCTGGGATGGGCTTGGTACAACAAAATGTAGTGGCTTAGCAAAGGGCCAGGCCACATCTGGGACTACAGAATGAGACACAGGTCAGGTACCACCAGTACCACAGTAACATTAATATGTAATGTCCTTCATAACAGTGACAGGTTTCAGTTTATTGCTGTTCCAGCAAGAGGCTTCAAGCAACCGAGTTGATTCCTGACCCATTGTCTATTCCATGTATCCTTCTTATCTCCCCAGAATGATGAGTTATCTTGAAAGTGGAAGTATTTCAGGGAAAAAGGATATTAGAGGAGTTCATCAAGTGAACAATCTTATTTAATATTCTCCTTAATGACCTTGACTCACGAATGAAATTTGCTGATATAACAGAGATGGGGTCAATCTCAATGCAGAGTAGGAGTTGAATAACAAGTAGGATGAACTGGGTAATATGAAGAGCTGAAATGAATAAAAAGAGATGGATTTTAATAGTACAAGAGACAAAGCCAGTATCAGAAGCAAATAATGTCTGCTGTAGTCTGAGCCTTCATCATTTAGAATAAAATAGACTTAAGTCTATTAAGTATTCATAGGATGTTTATGAAAAACTGATGAGATTTTGTTGTGCAAAACACGCAATAGCAAAAGACATAAGGTATTTCTAGTTCTTGTGCTGAGTAGTATCAACTATTTAAAATGTTGTTGAAGTTCCTTCTGAAATGCCATGAACGTGTGTGTCTTCAAGAAGGATAAAAAATTATGTTGAAATCATTGTAAATAAGGGCTAAGATTGCAAGTGATCAAGGAAATTATGCTTGTTAAGAACAAACAGGTGTCAGCCAGTTGAATATTGTGTTTAAATTTCTTCGTAACAGAAGGAGAATTTGCATGGTGTTGCCTCTTTGCAGCTGATGAGAAGAACCTTTTCTTTAGAGAATCTGAGTCTCCCTGGTTTGGAAAAAACAATATTTATCTCCTGGAGTTTTATGATATTCTAAAAAGAAGCTTGCTCTTCTGTGTTAGTTTCCCTGAGTTGAATTTCGCCATAGTACCAACCGATTCAAGGCAATACCTTTCTGTCCACTTGGCTTTGCTTCCCCTAGCTGCAACATGTGTTTGGATTATGACAGAAAATGAATAAACGTTGATAATGATAACACCTATGTACAGTGACAGAATCTTTCCACTGAAGACGCCTTTCAAACTTTTCATAATTTTTACTTCTCAGCCCGGGTTTGTCTATTCTAAAAGAAATATTCCTAGTTTTAGTTCAGATAAAGAAAAAATTCGCACTATTCTTTTTCTGAGATCTTATTCTCAGATCTGTTCTTGTTCTTATTCCAAGTACTTGATCTCAAGGAATACTAATTACTTTGACAGTTACCAGATATAATGCTAGTAATTTTCTAAGTTCTCATTAAAGACCATTTCAAAGACCTTAGAAAACAGGCATCTAATTATTACAAGTGCCTCCATCTGAACAAAATGGTTAGTAGTTTTACTAGATCCAATAAGATCCATGAGAATAAGAGTCCCTAGACTCTTCACAGAGTTCACAGAAAAGTAATAATTCAGTTACTCTCAGAGTCTTAATAGATACCAATTCGATATTCATACCTAGGTTTCAGGACAAGAAACTGAGGGATTTACCTTAGAAACAACAAACATTATTACGTTTCTCAGTCTAATATATATTAGAAAATATACAGATTTTTTAACTGACCCTTATTGCACTTCAGAAAGGACAAGATGTCCAAATACAGCTGAGGTATACCTTTGAATACAGGTACTGTTTAATACTCTGCTTTGAATAAAAGTTTGCTGTTTGTTAGGATTTCCACAGGCTGCTCTATATTGGCTGATAGGAAAGTTGCTGGAGTATGAGAAATATGTAGCCCCTTCTTAAGCATACTTGCATTCTTGACCTTGGTTAGAGTGTCTTCTCCTGGTAAGAGCTGTTCCCAGCAAGTGGTGGTGATCGAATGTGTGACAGAAAATAAAGAAATTTCTTGACTTAGGTGGTATAAAATCTGATGGGCGAAAAGAACTGGTTTTTTGGGGGGGAGTTGTTTGTTTGTTTTTTAACTATAGTTCTCTTTGTATTAAGTATATCTGGGAATTTTGAGTCCCTCTCCTTACTTTAAAAACCACAAAGCCCCTATAGGTTTTATTCCCTCAGAATGGATCAGATTATTCACTGCCATTTTAATTAACGCTACTTTTCTCCTTTAATATTTTGTAGCTTTAGTACCTCGTTCACACACAGTTTTTAACTCAAAATACTCTCTTGTAACTATTCCACCTTCAGGTAGATGATTATCTTGGATGATTACCAGCTACAACTACCAGTTCAAGTGAAGGAAATATTGGGTGGGGTTTTCTTTCCTTCTTTCTCTTGCATGCTGCTCCAAAAGACACTGACACCTGGTACTTTAGCCTTTAGACACAACAGTTGCCATGGGAATCTGAAAGTTTACCCCCAGGCCCTGTAAAAAAGTGCACCTTCCTTGTGGCAAAGGTGTTTCTATGGTAACATTTTACTGGAGGCCATAGAACTTACATGGGATGTGCCATAAGGCTTCTTTTGCACATTATCTCTCTTAAATATGTCAATATAGGTTTATCTATGTTAAGGCAGGAAACAGTGAGAAGAAGTGTTTCCCTTGCTGACTGGACTCTAGGAGTTACTGAACACAATTAATCAGAATTTTACTTTATTCCATGTTTTTATGCTGTGCTCTTTCATTTTTTTTCCAACGAAATGCCCTGTTATTCAGTGGTACTCATTGTCTGAATAACATGGGCTGATTGTATTGTCTTTAAAGAACATACTGTATCGGTGTGATTTCTAGTGCTTCTTTAATAAACCCAATAAGGCTTTTGATTTCCAGGAAGATGTCATTGATGTTTTTCAACTCCCTAAGATGTTTTGGTGTTTGTGAGGAAGTTGCTATCTGTAGTAAATGTACAAGACTGAAGGGCTAAGTATGGGGGTTTATTGTTTCTTTTCATTCACTATA
>WAAG01027688.1:79479-165971 GCA_013390105.1 Tichodroma muraria | reverse complement strand
CCACTTTCCCCATACATGCAACAGCATCTCAGTACTTTGCTCCAGCCTCTGAATACCATTAAGAAGAATCTCTTAGAGGCATTACTTACTGCTTAGAAGGAGACTGTGTGGTGGATCCAGATCACAGCTTTCCTGATGACCCTGAAAACAAACAAAAAAAAGACAGGCATTATTGCCTCAGATTTTGTGGTGCAGGTTAATGAGTTCATCCCTTAGCTGGTGAAAATGGACAAATGCCACCAATGTTACTTGTATTGCATGAAGCCCAAAAATTTCCCAAATAGTTGTGTCAATAGCTCCCTTAAAGAATAGTCTTTCCCACTTTCTTCACAACGAAACTCAGTTGTTGGGATTTTGTAAATTAACTGGTGTAGACAACATACTGCAACGGATAATCCTCTGTAGGTAGGATTTTTTTCCCAGCTATAACTAAAAAATCCCTCCATTTATCTCTTAAGTTTGCCAGTGTTGGAGACCTTCTGGTCTCCTGATCCAGCCTGAAACTGAAGATCACAAAAGTCTCCAGATCCTATTCCCCATACTTGAAATTAGCTCAGGTCTCTGGGTTAGAGGGAGGCTGGAATCATGATGCCCTATCCCAGCCTCTGAACCACATCACCATTTGTTGCTTTTTGCTGCTGGAAAGCCTGTTGTCTAAGATACATTTTCAGTGGATCCCTCCTGAACCTTCCTCAGATAAGGGAGGTGTTTTTATCACCTCAGGGAGGTGATAAAACTGCTTTGAAGTTCTCTACAAGCTTTTGTTTTTATAACCAATATTCATTGAATTTATGTGGATTATTATTTTTTCTTTTCTGGTCCTTATGTAAGATAATGGCCGAAAAGGTCAAAATCCTTCCTTGACCTACATTGAATCAGTGCTCCAAAACTGGAAATGTGTCTGGTTTGCTTTGCCCAAATGGCACTGGCCACAGTCCTGAGGGTTCTATCATTGTCCTCCCAACCAAGGGTGCAGTCTCCCTCTTCCCAGGCCATCCAAATGTGCCACAGCAGTGGGAAACAAATATATCATGCAATCATTTTGCAGAGTAACATACCAGGATCTGACAAATTAGCCCATCTCAACACCCTGCTGCTCCATTGGCATGAGCTAAAACCAGCAGGAGAGCAGCTTGGCTCTCACTACCCTGCCATGGAGCAAGGCAGTGCCAGGTCGGAACAAATCCTAATATGGCCCATAATCCCACTGCAGTGAAGGCTTAGGACCTAGGGGAGTAATTGCTCCTGGAAGCAGATGATGCAACCCCAGTCAGGATTTCTATGGGCTTTTGTGATTTGTATCATAACCACATGCTTCTTTTTCTACTTCAGAGTGATCAGAACTGAGCAAGGCCTCATCCAGAGAAAACCAGACCAGAAAACAAGGACAGTTGAAGCCATCAAGAGGAAAGGAGAGACTCTTCAGCCTTTGGCTTCCATTTGCTGTCATGTAACAATTTCATCATTGTAAGAAGTGTCAATAAGATATCAACAGGGTAAACAATCCTCAGATTTTCACAGAGCCAGTTGACTGGACCATGGCTGCTTCCTACACAATGCCAAGGCAGTGTCGTTTCTAATGGGGGAATTTATACAGTGTAATTATGTCAGAATTTGCTCCAGGCTACACACTGTTGCATTATAAACCTGGCCATTGCCTGTGATTAGTCAGAGCTTTAAATAACACTGAAAGTAATTATATCAAGCCAGAGGAAGAAAAGTGGTGCATTCCAGTGCTTGCCACATACCAGCCCCTGAAGTGGGTTAGCTAACAATGATGCTCCCTTTATTGTTGGAAGTTTTGATACCTTAGGTCACATCCTCATCACCTCACAAACCATTTAAAGACCTTAGTTTGGCCCTTGTAATTATGGAGCAGAGGGGACTTCATGCAAGTGACAAGATTCCCAGGTGATTGGCTGTAGATGGACGGGATTGAAATGCAAAGAGATGGAGGCTGCCTGCATAGCAGCACAGCAACGCATGGCCAAAGGGCCTTTGCATCAGAGAGATCTCCAGGAATGTTTGCAGGCATACGTGGATGTCAGGCATGCTGTCACAGGTGACCTGAGGATTATGGGCAGGTCTGGTTGCAGCAAAAGGTCACGTTTTCAGTCCTGATGGTGGTAATGGAAAAGCAAGGCTTCTCCAGGACTGCATGAGCATGGCATCACATTGCCAATGCTCTGCAAAAGTGAATGCTCCATGCAGGAGGGACAGAAGAAGGATCTAAAAGGGAAAGTAATCACTGGATGAAAGGTGAGCAGATTGCAGGGTTATGTGACACTTCTATTTTGCATTTTCTGTTAAAAGAGCCCTAATCATTTGGCATCCATAGATCCCCATTTCCAAGAGAGAGAACACAGATCCTTTGCTTTCCAAATCAAGCTAAGCTTCAGTTCTGTGATGGGGACAGAGCTAGCTGATGCCTTCCTTGCTCTGGCTCTGGCCCCTCAGGGCTGTTACAAGCTATTCTGGTTTGTAGCAGCTCTCCTGAGGGCTTTTATAATGGTTGAGAGTTGCCACCATACAACATTTTTAATCTCACTCGGTCCTGCCTTCATTTCTTGCTCTGTATCACAGAGGGTGCTACCCCTTCACTTTATTTTCTCTTTCCAGTAAATACTCACATGGACATGAAGCAATGCATGGAGAGCACCAGAGCTCATGGGATGAGGCATCTGAGATGTTGCAGCCAAATTGGACTGAGTCACAATCAGAAATGGTGCTGTTGTTGGTGCCTTACAGTGTCTGCTCTAGAAGAGGCTGAGACACTCAAGACTGTACAGATACAGTTTTAGAAACTGGTTGGATATTTCATGAGAAATCCCCACTACTGCTTTTTCCTACCTGAAGAGCTACAGCACCAAGAATTACTTGTGGTATCTTGCTATTTCTACTTTTGTCTGGCATGGGAATTAAACCAGGTGCTAGATTGACAACAGAAATAAGAGAGTGGTGGAAGATTAGCCAAATCTTTTATTTTTTGCTGAGATTTTTAAAACTGCCTTTAGTTTTATGAGCCCACATTCAGAACAGTTTTCATTTGTTCTGGTCTGATTCACCCCTCCCCTTCCTTTGACCTGATAGAATGGTGACTGAAGCTCTAGGCTGTGCATCCTGTTCCAGCTGCCTCCAAACTCTGTGCGGAGGTGTCTGTCCACAGCTGCTTCTCATGGCTCTCATCCAGAGGTTGCCACCTCTTCTGATCTGCCAGCACAACTATTTGTGCTATCAACTATTTGTGTCTATCAAAATAGTCCTGCGTGCAGAAGACTGAAACTAAAACTTTAAAAATTTTAAAATTTAAACTGGGCTTTAAATACAGATACCACTTCGCTGGGATGGGACTAAGGGAGGAAATGCTGTTAAACTGCATGTTCTGGTCAATGCATTGAGCAAGAACCAGAACAAGCATCTATACAAGATATATAATGTACCAGCATTAAACAAACAGTGTTGAAGGCAGCAGGTCTGCAGCATCCCCAGCCAATCTCTCTGCTGAGCACACTCTCCTACTAGGTCTCCCTCTTTTCCCCTCCTTTTCACTTGACCCTGTAAAGAACTGCCTCAATACACTGAGCTGGCCGTAGAGTAGAACCTAGCTAAACCAAATGTTGCTTTCATTTTGCTGCTCAGCAAACAGACTCAGAGCAGCATCCAGTGAGCCCCAGAGCTGGTGAGAGGAGGGAGGCTGCTCTGCGGCCACAGCCCAGATACATTGCTGTAACAAGGTGTGTCTCTCTAGGTCTTAGTCACAAAATCTGCATTTCCAAGCTGCTGTGAAAATAAAAGATTCTGTGGGCAACAGAGTGGGGGAACTGAACAGATGTAAATTTGTGTTTTAAATGAGAGAAAGGGAGGGTGTGTGAAGAAAAAAGGGCAGTGAGAAGAAGGACATTTTTTTTAAAAAAGCACCACTGTTTTATAGGACAGGGTATCTCCTGAGTTACTTGAAGTCTGATAATTTTATATCCACTTTTGGATGGTAATTCCTAGTCATTTTAGCTCAGGTCATCAACTGTTCTAAAAGAGCCAACCTTGTAAAATTGCTGCTGTATTTATCAAAGTGCAGTCACATTATGTTGCTGCATTGTGTCTATCAACTGGAAAAAGGAAGTAAAACCCAATACCTCCATCAAATTTTCCACCTGAGGTGCTTTATCTCAGTGTAAGCAGTTCAAAAGTATAAAATGCCCAAATCTTAGGTGATAAGTAAAGGGATAGGTGGTTGGTTGGCTTGCTGTGATTTACTTCCAGTACCTTCCTGGTCAGGAATACCTGGATGTTCACCTGGAACTGGTTTTCCTTTTCACCTGGAAGGGGGTTTTGACAACAGGGATGCTTTCTGCCAAAGGCACCTTGTTGCTTGTTCATAAATTTGTCATATGAGTGGAAATACTACTCAGCACTGCTCTGGGTGCAATAAAAGCCTGTTCTGGCTGGAGCTGTCTGTGCTCACTCTGACCATCAGTGCTGAACTAACAGCCCTGCTTCATAACAGCTGTGCATTTGGCTGGTTTCTTACCACAGCAGAGCATTGAGAGGTGGTGTTGACTTAATATTTCCAGTGCCCAGGGTATCCAGTCTGTCTTGCTCAACAAACAGGGTAGAGCAAGCAAGGTTTCATTCTGAGCTGCTTACCTCCTCCACTGAGCATGGCAGGTGGGGGATGCTCCTGTCCCAAACTGTGCTGGTGACATGTGGCTCTGAGGGCCTCTGTGCTGGCACAGTCCTTGTTCTGAGACACCTCAGGAAAGATTTCAGGGATCTTCCAGCTTCCCTGCTTGAAGGAGAAGTTAACTTTTCTTACTTCCTTAGACTCCTATTAATAATCACAGAAGTCACAGTGCTACAGCAGCCACGGGCAAAGCAAAACCCCACTGCACAGGGCCTTGTAACTGCAAGAGCAAGTAGAACAAAAGACAAGCCAAAGATGTGTGTGGGCACAGATGCTCCAATGTACAGCCCTGGATTCCTCTTCCAAACACCTCAGGAAGGTGTTGGTGACCATGACTCCCAGATGAGAGAAGGAGGCTTCGCTCCAGGGAGTGACCCAAAGGCCTGTGAAGTCTGTCCCCAGCCCTGGAGTGCCACTGGGCTGTCGTCCAGCCCCGAGTCCCTCTTGTTCCTCTAGCAGTAATAGAAGCCTGGCACAGCTTTGCTGGGGAACAAGCAAAGCCAGGCAGCCTCTGATTCTGCCTTGTGCCAAATTATTTTGGTCCCTTTGACACGGAGGTGGAAGGAACAGATCCCTGTAGATGGGGGCTGCATGGGCTATCAGAGGCATCAGTCAGTTGGTGCCAGATGGGGACTCAGGGGCTTTAAGCCTTGGGGGTAATAAGACTCCCATCATGGACTGCACCAGAGTTTAAAGCCGCAGAGAAGATGCATTCAGCCAGGTATGAAAAGGATACAACTTCCCTTTTGTTTGCCCTTCTTAAGCTGTCTCTGACACCTCTCAAACAACAAATTTCTTGTGTTGCAGAGGTGCCTGTAATATTTGGAGGAGAAGCACATTTGGGGTGGGAATCTCAGGTGTGCTGAGCTATAGCCTCACAGTCACCTGCATCACAGCCATCAAACTTGGGGGTGACTGCAGGAACTGGGAGGTGGCACTGATTATCCTTGTGCCAGTGAGGAGACAGATCAAGAAAAATGAAATGGAGAAAAAGAATTGTTTTATTCTCCTATACTAACATGGCCTAAAAAGTTAATTGACACAGCTTCGCTCTATCTCTTGAGCTTTTCTGAAATAAAACCTGTGGTTTTGAGTGCTAAAAAGTGAAATTGATGAAGTGATGAATGAAATGTGATGAGGTGGAGCAGTTGGGAATGTACCAGGACAAGGAGTAGAGCAAGAGAAAAAAGGCATACCAGAGAAAAAGGAAGAAAGATCGGTGGAAGGAGAAGGCTGGGGTGTGGCAAAGAAACCCCTTCAACAACAGCATCCCAGGAGCAGCAGCCAGCCAACCTGCCTTGCTCCCGGCCTCCAGCCTGGTCCAACTGCAACAACATCTGTTACACTTGAGCTCGGCTCAGTTAGTGGCGTGTTTGTTTAATTGTGGGCCTGGTTTGTTATTTTGCTTCCCATTAGGAAGCTGAAGAAAGAAGGAGGAGGGTGTTTTCATTCTGGGGAGCATTTTGCCAGGACAATGAGGTTTTTTTCCATGGCACTGGGTAGTCAGAACTAGCTGTACTGCTTCTCTCGACAAGGCAGACGCCTCCAAAGCCCATTGTTCAACCTGATGCATTAAGGGCTCACACTTGTAATTTTGGCGCTGATCCCCCTTGCCCATTGTGTGAGCAGAATGGAGTGAAAAAGGAGAGTCTGTCCTCTTTATCTGGCAGCAAGAAAAGGAAGCAGCAGTGGTGGCAGTGACTCCTCTGCTCGCCAAGGTTTCAGCTCTCCTGTGGCAGTGGTGGGGAAGGGGGGGTTGGTGGCTTTGAAATCTTCTCTGGTCACTCCCAGGAAAGTCACCCAGCTTTCAGTCTGCTGTAATTCCTTGGCCTCCCTCCAATTTTCCCAAATTCATCACTGTCTATTTTGTAAAAATGACTTCTTCCTGCCTGAGCATTCAAGCTTTTTTGTTCTAATAAAACAGAGAATTGTTGAAAGGGGAATTTTCTAGTGCTGAACAGCAGCCCTGAAAACAGTACCCTCTGATGCTCCATGCGCTGTTCTCAAAGAACAGCAGGAACAAACTCCTCATTGCCACTGCCCCACTGTGGTTTTTCTCCAGATCTGACCAAGGTGGTGCAAAGGGCACCCATGACATGAACATCTTCCTATGCCAGGGATGGTATCCAAGCCCCCCGAGAGATGTTGGCTTGTCAGAGGAGCTGGCATGTGCAGGCATATCCTGGTGTGTTTGTGTTGCTCAGAGGCAGGACAGCTGACCAGGTTTCTGACTCAGCAGCAAGCACAGACCTTTCTGACAGCAGAAAACATGTCCTAGCAGCCACTGGGACAAAAGAACATCAGGAATGGTGATGGCACAATATAACTTTTTACAGTACAGTTCCCCTGCTCCTTCATTATTGCTCAAAACTAGAGACACCAACTCAAACCACTGGACCCACTACTGCAGCAATATGCTGAACTCACAAGTGACACTTCAGACCTCTGCTTAAAAAGCAAAGCAAGAAACCTCTTTCCTTAAAATTATGTCTGGATTTAAAACAAGGAACAGGGCATCAGAAACTTAAATATAAACTTAAATTATTAAATAGGCAATACAAACAGAGCCCTGACTTTGCAAATATTTGCATATGCAAAAAACCTGGGCACTTGGAGCTCAAGGGCAAGGATCCCGTGTCTAAATATACTTATGCAGACCAGCATCTGCCAGGACACTGTAAAGGCTTTGGGGTGTTACAGCAGGGATCCACTGCTGAACCCCAGCAAGAGCCCACATCTAACCAGAACCTCATTAGCAGAAATAAAATGTCTTGGATTTTAAGCAATCTGGACAGAAACATCAGAAAAACAGTAGGAAAAAAATTATAGTAAAGTCAGGAGAGAGATGCAGATTTTGAAGACAACTACAAAATGCTTCCCAGCTTCATTGTTGCAGACTTGAGAGTGTCTGGCAGCACTGTGCTCTCTATGCCCAGTCTGTCCTCCAAGGAAGGACCCAGCCATACCTGGGTGCATTGTGTGGATCCCAAACCTCTCCCTTCAGGCCTGTGGCACCATGTTACCTTTAGAAAAGAAATTTCCTTGACTGCATTTGCAGGACTGCAGTTGATCCCTGGGCTGAAATCAGCACTTCAGTCACACCTGGAGCCTCTCTGTGCCAGCTGCATTTGAAGCCTGGTATTTTGGGTGAGGTGCCCCAGCTGGTCGAGATTTGGGCAAAGGAGTCTTGCCCCTTTCACATCATTCTGGCTGAGCATGATCTGACTCTGAGAGGGAAGGGTAGACTTTGATGGTCTTCTTCCCCCAGTGCCTGAAAGCCAGTTAAGTGCTGGCAAACTATGGTAGGAACTTTAAATAACTAGGAGTCTTGTTGCCAACTATTAAGACTCACTTTACTGAGCTAATTCCACCCATGTAATTAGATGTCTAACTCTAATTAGATGCCTTGACCATTAGAAACTACAGCTTCCAGCCCCACAGATCAAGAATTATCCAGGGGTAATAGAGGACTTCTGAGGTTTTCCTGTTTCTAAAGGTCAGTTTCTGCTGGCTTCAGCTGCATTTAACAGCCACACTGGTAGGGCAGGACCCTCTCTTCCTTCCAAACATGTGCCTCTTACATTTTACACCATCTTGCCATTCCTGTCTCAGCACATGACCTCGAGGGACAGGAGGCATCATCATACCTGCTACCTTTGCAGAGCAGCACATCCTCCTCAGCTGACCTCCACAAGTGTCAGGCGGGTGAAAACAGCAGTGTCTTTTCCTTGCTGGAGCCACACATGAACAGATTTGACCCAATAAAAAAATCTCCCCTCCACAGGACAGAAATCCAGCCTTAGCTCCAGTCTTGCCAGCCGTGGCTCACTTGACTTTCTGTACAATGTGAGATGTAGTTTTCTAACCTATTCCAAGGCAGTGGAGTCTGTGGGTTCTGCCTGTGTAAAAGCCAAGGAAAGTAAATTTATTTGGGATCTGGCACTAAAGCAACTTTATAGGACACACTGAAGTTACAAGAGGACCATTGGCACAACAACCCGTGGTCAGAGGCTCAACAGCACTGTAGCTTAACTTGATTGCAAGGTCTGCATGGACCAAATATTAACGAGAGGTCTCCATGCTGCAGGGCTGACTGAGCGGAGGCTGGGCTGCAGAGCAGTCGTCCATTAGTGCAGGAGGCAGTGCAGATGTTATCTGGCTGCAGTATTATCCTCCTCGCTGTCCTAACTTCGCTTTGGACAGTTAAGATCTTGATGACATTATGAGCAGGGCTAAGGGCAAACTGTGGCCACAGCCAGATTAGTGGCACACGCAGGGCCGGGCGGGGGAAGCGCTGTCTGCTGTTGCTGCTCCTCTCCTGGGCTGTCCCGTTCGTGCTCTGCAGAGTAGCGCCCCATGGCTGTACCAGAGCAATTCCTTGCAAGCCATCACACTGAAATAAAGGTGAATTTAAATAACACCCCCAAGGAAAACACATGGTCCAGTTACACGCCCAGCCGCAGTAAGCAACAGGCAGAGAGACAATTCCCTGCTTTGCCGGGCGAAAGGTGTGATGGCAGGATAACCTCTCCCATGGGTTCAAGCCCGCACCTCCCGGCAAAGCTTTTACCACCCTCAGCCCAGGGGCGGGTGATGTTTGCTTAAGCTCGGGCTGGTTTCACGTTTTCACAGTGATATGATAATTGCGTTTAGATAGCCCTGTCTCTCTCTGCTGGGCTTTCACAGGGCTCTCCTGGCCTCCAGCAGGGCTCATTTAAAAGCGGCTTCTCAATGATATGCCACAGTGTTTTCAAAAAGAAACAACCAACAGTGGCTCTCTAGAAAAATAACAAAGAGACCCAATTACAAGCAAATGTGTTGAAGGGTCCCAGGGCCGTCTGTGGGCAAATTAGGGCCAATTAAAGGTCAAAATGATTTAAGGTATAAGGACAAGAGAGAGAAGGGAAACAATTGGTCAGATTCCTGCAAAGAATAAGTGTCTGCTGCTATGTTTGAATATGTTTTAGCATCCAAGGAGTGTATAAACTTTAGAGTGAGGTTGTGCCTGATTTTTAAAGTGGGTAATTTTTACTTTCTCTTCCATCCATGCTGGAGAAAGTGCTTGGTGTGCTCACAGTCAGCAGTCTGCCCCTGATGAGCCCTGCTAGGACCTGGCACATGGCTGCCTGTATGGCCCCCCTGCCCTGTATGCCCCCCCCAAACCCTTGGGCAGTGGTGAGCGGACGAGTTCCATTGTCACCCAAAAGCTGTGTGGAGGATGTACTCTGGCTATCCCTGATATCCAGAGGGGCAGAGGGGACTCAGAGCAGTACTGCAGGTCCTCACTGGCCAAGTTACAGCTGGGGCCTGGACCGGCTGTTTCATCAAGTTTGTTGAATTCAATGCAAAGCTGAATATTTTCTTGGGGGAGTCGGATGGCTCCGCAAGAGAAATGGTGACAGCCATGCTGGGTGGCATCCCTGTCCCATCCCTCCACTTCCCTGCCCACCACACCACTGCAATTCAGACCTCTGCCTGTGTTCCTTTTGGCTCCATGACCTCCTGGCATGTCCATGGACAAGCTGGCCATGGCTGTTTTGGGCAGATGGACTGCTGAGCCTTTACACTCACCTTCCTGCAAAGGTAGCTTGAAATGCAGGACTGGATGTAACCCTGAGGGGTAATACTCAACCACATAACTTAAAATCTTTCAGCAAATCATCTCTTTGGGATGATTGTTTGGAAATGTTTAAACAGTCATACTCAAGTGGGGTGCACCACTCTTCTGAACAAACTGTCTTCCCTCCTGCTACCCCAGCATCAAAGCAAAGGGAAAAGCAGCTTTCCCCTCCCTCACTAGGATGTCAGTTTCTATGCCCTCATAGATGAGATCATCTTCACTCTCTTGAAAAAGCTGAAATCTCATCCAGAAATGGTCCAGCACATGAATCTGTAAATGGGCTGGGGATCTGACACCAAGTTTCCATACAGATCTGTTCCTCTGTCTGCAGTTACCACAAACACCCCAGATATGCTGCAACAAATACAAGAAGATAAATACTTTCACCAGATCTATTTAAAACCAGAGAACATGCTCAGCCTGTTTTTTGTTGAATTTCAGATGAACCCTATGCAGGAGTTGGTTTTCTTATTGTCATTTTTATCCAGAGGCAAAGAAGCCTGGGTAAGGTCTGAACTGGTTGCTTCTGCACATTTATCCTGGTTCACCGTGGAGATCCACACTGACACTGGAAAAGTGTAAGTGGAAAAGCCAGGGGCAACACTCTGCCTGCTGCAGGGGGAGGGATGGCAGGGGTGGCTGGACCCTGGGCCCAGAGAAGTGGCTACTGTATGATACAAACCCTCACAGGGGGATCCAGGTGTCATTTCGTGTTCATTTGCTCATCACTGTCTCATCTTAGTAATGGACAGAAATGTAAAGACCTAAAATTTTCTTTCTCCCCTTGTCCCTTCCCTGCCCAAGAATGGAGGGGCCATTTGAAAAAAGTACCTTGGATTTAGAATCCATACATTCCCTTGGTGGAGATGTGCTGAAATCTGGAGAAAGATTCAGGGAAAAGTAGTCTGGACATAGCATTTTGAATAGCCCATGATACTGGTTGGCTTTTTATAAGAAAGCAAATAGAACTGTTTAGGAAGAAATCACACCACGAATGGTTTTACCCAATTATTCATTATTCTGTGACATCTTCATCATCCTCTACCTGGACCTTTTGGAAGCAACTTACTATTGGTGACATATTTCCATGCAGACTTGTTTAGAAAAACCACAAACAAACCTGAAACAATAAGAAAAGCATAGTTTAAACACATTTTACAAATGGCTCTAAAACATCCAACCCTGTCCCATCTCCTCCTTCCCCCTTCCTACATTCTCCAGCTGGAAAAAAGACCATAAAGCAGTTTTGTGCAGTCACATGTAAATCCCCTGTCTCTGTTAAGGCAAGAGATTAGCCTGTTAACAAAGTCACCTTGTCACCTACTCTGCTTAATCCTTGCATTTCAAAGTGTAATTTTATTGAGCGCTTTGGAGCTGAAGTCTGGTATGCGCTATTTATTTATTTTGTTTTTAATTCACCTGGAGCCCAAAAGATATTTTTTTTCCTGCCCTGCTGAAACCTGTGACTTTTGAAAAGGCAACACCTGTGTCATCTGCATTAATTTTAATACATTTATTTGACCCTTCAGGGACTGAGGCAGTGCAAAGACCCCCCTCCTTCTCCTCTCCCCACACCTTTCTGAGACGACAGTCAGTCTCCACACGGTGCCGTACGGCTTCTGGTGCAGCGTATCCTGGCCATAAATCTGTCAATACAAAGAGAACAACACACACACACAAAATGTGGCTAAAACCAAGAAATGTAGCATAATTACAGGTTCATTATTGCAAACAAAAGCATCCCCCGATCCCACCCCTTTGGCAGGGACGGGAGCAATTCAAACAGGCTCATTATGTAGTTACCTAGCCAGGGTCAGAGCCTCCTGAATAGCTGTTGAGGCTCTGCTTATTATCCGGCTCCGGACGCTGGGAATGTGCCCGTTCAAGCTGTGGAGGTACAGGAGCGCTGGGAGCAGCAAGGCTCCAGGTCTGCTCTCCCCCGCCCTGCCTACCTATTGTTATCTCCATCCTCAGAAGAAGATCTGCCTTTGCACTTGCTTTAAAGAGTGTTTGGCCGTGGCAAAATGTGCCAGGTTGACAGCCTTGGGGACTGAAGTCTTTTGCTCATCTGTCCACCAGGAAAAGGGGAGATGGGGTGCAGCAACAGGCATGGGAAGGGGAACAACATTTTCATCTCCACTTCCTGCTCCATTTCCCCTCCAAAACTGCCTGCCGTAAGGCTGGCTGCTGGATGAGTGAGGCACAGAGTTCCTGCAGACCCTCCTGCAAACACCTCTCTGCTTGGAAACAGCTCATACTGACCTGGGCTGGAAAAAACGTGTTTTCCCAAATCATCCTCAATTTCCCAGAAGTTTGAGGGCATTCATAACATGCTAAACCAGCACACTGCCTTGGGCTAGCAGTCAAAATTTTTGCCCAGAACATCTACTCCAGCCCTGTGCAAGCCTGTGCTCTGTCCCATCACTCCTTCCCCACACCCAGCGCTAGCAGAAGCAAAAGCAGCCAGGGATGCAGCTGGTGCTATTTGAACGTTTCCAGTCTGGGCTCCCTTTCTCGCCAGGCCGGGAAGTGGTGTGAAGTCCCCTTTGACACCACGTGCCCCTTCCAGAGCCACAGCTTCCCTCTCCGATGGCCGAAGAATTGAGGAACTCCAAACGGCACCGCCGAATATTCAGGGAACCTGCCAGCCCCCTTCCCCTCTGCCTGCAGCAGCGGTGAGCACCACTCGCACCCATGCTGAGCCTGCCTCCATCTATAACCCAAATGTCAAAACATTTCCTCTTGCAGCCCCATCCGTCTCGTGGAAGCCCCGATCCCAGGTCCCAGTCACGCTGCTTTTGGGGTCTGCCTCGCTGAGCCATTACTGCCACTGCCCCACTGCGCGCAGATAAGAATAGGCTGCTTCTTCTGACTCATTTAGCTAAAACAATGGAGCCACCAGAGGCCAAATTAATCCCTGGTGACTTCAGCAGAGTTACACCAGTCTAAATTTGGTCCCAAGCGTACAATTAGCACAGAGGAAAGCACAGTGTCATGACAGTGTCTCGGCTGTCCCTCCAGGCTTCTATCGCCAGGATCACCCTCTCTGCAGAGCAGCTGGGTGCTCCCTCTCAGCCACCTCACTGGTCACTTCTTGCCATTTCTGGGCACTGGGGAGGGCACCCTGCAAGGGGAAAAGGTAACTCATCACCAGCAGTTTTTGCCTGGGAAGGGCAGATCCTGTTTCCCTCAGTATATAGGAAGAAAAGGCTCATCTTCCTCACCTTGGGCTTGAAAGGAAGTGAAACCCACTCCCTGTGAAGAGGAGCCTGCAGGTATCCTTCCAGCACTGGGCATCCTCCTGATGCCTTCAGCTGGCTGAAAATCTCTCTTAGGGCTAGTCTCCAGGCCCTTTTACTAGCACATCACAGGTCATTAAATTCAACCCTGAACCAGCCTTTCATCATCATTATCATCAACATCATCACCAGCTTTGCACAACCAGATTCCCTCTAGTAATAGTTAAGCCACTGAACTACTCTTTTTCAGCATATTTGCATTTCAAATGCTGAGAAAATGTCTCAGAAATCATACATACAGGAATTTTCTTTGGTTGCTCTTGGCTGACCGATCTAAGTGGAGGCATTGCCTGCGTGCTCCTGCAGCCACAGAGAAATGCTACACCCGAAAAATAGAAGAGGCAGAAAAAATTAATTAAAAAGTATAAAAAAAGCAGCTAACCAGAACTTTTCAAACTCCCTAAACACTTCCTCAAAAAAATGGTTTGTGTGTCATGCATGAGCAGAGCCTGGATCACAGAGCTACTTCCACGTGCTGTTCTGCAGCAAGGTGTGGGGAATGCCACATTAGCAATGCCATGGTGTATTGGGGCTTTGCTCAAACTGTAAAAAATTCTTGCTGGTCTCAGAAAGTGAGTGTGTGTGAGAGAGAGAAAAAAAATGAGCAATGAAAAAAACATCTAATAATTTAAGAAAAAAAGAAAAGGGGAACAAAGAGCAGAGTGTGGGTCTGGAGAAGGTCTGTGCTCGATGCCTCCCTCTCTGTGTCCCCCTGCCCCCTCTGGCTCCACAGTCCGGAGCCTTTTCAAACATTCAGACTTCTCATTCCTTTGACAATTCTTCAAAGGCTCCAGGATTTGAGGGAACTTCCTGTTTCATCGCAAACCCTCGCTTTCTTTTCCTTTTCCAGACTATTAAACCCCGCGCTAACGAAGTGGTGTTTGCCGCATGTCCCACAGCCCTGCCTGCTGCGTGACATTAAAGATACACCGCTCAAGGTGTTTTGGTCCTTACATCCCCCTTCTGACCCCTGAGTTTACTGAAGAACAAAGTCTTGTTAAGCTCAACACTGGAAAATATATTTCCTTCCTCGCATGCCCACAGTGGTTGTTCCAGCGTTGTATAGGGTTGCGTGTATTATTTTGTTGTTGTAGGGTTGCTGGTGACAACTGATCTGCACACACTGCCTTGTTATTGTAGGGTTGCTTTAAAACCCTAGACTCCCGGTCTTAATTTTATTTATTTTAGGGAAAGGTAGTTTTTGAGGGCCGAAAAATAAACACGGTTAAAAACGTATCAAGATATGGCAAAGAGATGGCGCGGAGAGGAAATCCTGTCAAATCCAGGGCCTTGCCTGCCTGAGCTGTGCCCCTCCAGCACGACCACTGCTCTCACCTCTGCTCTCCTGTGGCTGTCACGACCTAGCAACAGACTGACTTCTGATGCTTGGCATTTTTAGAGTGCATATTAATGTCACTGTGAAAACAGCCCACCGTTAACAATTCTCAAAGGCTTGAATTACTGTAAAAATCTGCACCAGATAAAGAAAGAGATGGAAGGGAAGAAAAGAACAGAGAGGAAGAGAGGAGTGAATGATGGCACGTGCTGATGGCTCTTGGTGTAACAGGCAGGCATCACCCCAGGCAGGATCCCCAGTGATGCTAGGAAGCACTCGGAAGGGCTGCTGGAATGGCTGCTGGAGCACTCTTCATTGCCTGCTGGTGGGTGACCAGCTGTCAGAAAGGACTTTAGAAATCACAGAAATTCATCCTAGCATCCCTCTCACCTACAGCATCCCCAAAAACTCCTAAGTTTGCTCATTTGCACTGGTGTCAGAGTCCAGTCCCTGACACAACTCAAGGGCAGAGCACAGCAGTGACAGTGCAAGGGCCCAGACCCTCACCTTGCCCTGGAATCATGTGTGGGTCTCGTTTTCCTCATCTGCTGGGGGAAGGGGCAAACAGATGAATTTGGGCAATACGGAGAAGGAGCAGAAACATGTGACAGTGCACCCTTTCCAGCAGAGCATCCACAGCTCTCTTGTGAAACGGGAGACCAAGAAGACAATGAAATTAAGGGGAGAGACTCCTGTCAAGCTAAATAATTCAGCCCCAGGGTACATAATTGATGGGCTCTTGATGTGGACCCTAAATCATTTACAAAGCTGGTGCATGACTTGACATGTGCAGCTCTGGCATGGCAAGAGCAAGGGATGAGCACCTCCCTCAGCAGAGTGAACTGAGCAGGGCACTTCTGGTGTGGGTCACATTGCCCAGGAACACATTCCCAGGGGCTGGGCTGCCTCGGGCAGCACCTGCCTGCTCCCCACTTCCCCAGCACTGTAATCGGGTACCTCACCTGGTAGCTGTCCCACTTACCTGGCCTTATGCTCTGGTAGACAAGAGTAGCTCCACCAGCCCGGGAAAGAGGCTCATATGGCAGGACAGAGAGGTATGAGAGGGAGATGCTGGTGTTTCTCTGCCAAGACTTTTCACCCAGCTTCAACTGAGCACAACCTCAGCTGAATCTTAAACATCAACACAAGATACCCAGCACTACTGTAACATGCAGAGTTTGTTTTCCACCACTAAAGAGTCAAACTGGAGCTCACCTGCAGTGCATGCACATGGTCTGCTGGATACAAACATCCCTGCCCAGTACTGCTTTGGAACAACTCTTTCAAACTGCTCCTTTCCCTGCAGCTAAGCTGATCCATGTCCCTAACAGAGAGATGGAGTAATCAATACACAAACAAACTGCTGGACTAAACAAGGCCAGTGGGGACGGGCTGTGCTGTGGACAAAATCCCTGGGGTATCTCTGCCTGGGCTGAGGAGAAGGATGCAGGCCCAGCAGCTGACTGCTCTATCCCATAAGAAAGACATCAATCTCAAGAGCTTTTTCCACTGTCAGTTATCTGCAATGCTCCTTCCTGCCCCATCAGTTGCAAGTCAAATGGCACCGTGCATTCCTCTTCTAGTCTGGAATTTTTTTTCTTTTCTCTTTCTCTTATATTTCTATACTCCATCATCAAAAAGAGCTCTTTCTGCCCTTCTCATGCCTCCTGTGACCCTGCCACCTGCCTTGCAGGAGCACCAACACATGTCATGAATCCGCTGGGCATCAGCAGCTGCCTGGCCTGGTGGCAAGAATATGGAGCAGGAGCACAACCCAGGGCTGTCTGCCATCACAGAGACTGACCTGGAGAGCAACGTATTCGCTCCATGCTGAAAAATATCACTGTCCCTCCTAGCTGCCCCCTGCTCCCAGTGTTTTGACAGTCAGCTTGATGAGCTGAATGTGTTAACAGTCACCCAGAGCCCCCACCGGCTCCACTCCACCCTGTGCCCACCCCAGGCATGCGCTGTCTGCCTGACACTGCCTACAAACTCTATTAGCTTTGTAATTAAAAACAGCTGTAATCTGATCAGGTGGAGATCACGGTTACAAAATGAAGGAAGCCATTAGCAGGAAATGTTGTGGTTCAGGCAGACATCAAATCAGTTTAAAGAGATTGGATTTCATTGTTTCTATACAGTTACTCCATTACTATAATGCACTGGGTCCATTTAAGCGGCTGGCTCGGAGGAGTGCTCATAAGGCAGTAGTGACATCTATGTGAAATGAACGGCATAAACGGCAAACTCCGAGGAGATAGCGGTGAATTTACACCCCCGGCTCTGTGGTGAATATTAATGCACCGTGAGCTGCTGGAGTGGGGCTTGTTGGGGGGGCTGGTTTTCTTTCCACTTCCTCCAGCCCCCGTCGGTGTTGCTGGTGCCTCTGTGGGACTGAAAGAGCCTTCCCAGCAGGGATAAGATCCAAGGACCATTCCTCTTCCCCCCAGCCACAAACCAAACCACGGGTCCAGTTTCTCAGTAGCGAGGTGGAGTGAGAACTGAAACCACAGCAGCCACATCGCTTTGCTTCCTCCTGGCCTCTTCACCCCTGTGTAAACACCAGTCAGTCAGGATGAAAACAGAAGGGTAAAATATTTAAGTTCTCACAAGGGATGTTGCCTTTTCCTCTATTTTCCCCCACAAAAAAGGGGGAAGCAATCTGTGTTTGAAAGCATCAGGCTGGTCCAAGAGTGCGCAGCCCAGTGAAGTACGTGAGGTGACCCAAAGGCATTGCCATCAGGAGGGGCTCTGCAAAAGCTGCTGGCTCCTGCTTTTAGTTTAGTCCTGTCCTGAAGCCCATAGCCATGATAAAGCTTAGGTACCTGAAGGAAAACCTACATCAAGAGGCACAGCATGGCCCCTCAGCTTCTACAAGGCTGATGATGTTGACTAGAAGAGTGAGCAGGGTAGAGGTGGGGGGTTTGCAATATTTTGTGGGTTGCACAACACTAATGGGGACAAGGCTAGTGAGTTGAGCTGGACCAGGTTGCCATGAAAAAGCACAGCCAGAGGCAATGTGAGGGAAGGGCTGTGCTCCCCTGATTTCAGCCCATCCTTGGTGCCTGTGAGCTCTTCATGCTCCGAATATTGGTAGGACAATTGGTGCCTCTAATGCGTCTTTAGAAAAAAGCCCCTTGTGGTACCACATGGGTTCATTTGTCTCTTCCAAGCCTTCCAGCTTCCTTCTAGCAGGAAAATAGGCAGGGAAATACATGATGGAGCTGGTAAAGGGTCTAAGATGAGGAGGGTGTTAAGGGGATTCAAACATGATGAGAGCTAGCTGCCAGAAGGGAACTCTGACCATCCCATGGTCCTGCAGGCAATACAGAATACAAACACTACTCTCCCCTTGCCAACCTACAAATCAGGGAAAGAGATAAAAAGCACCCTGCAGACAAATGCTCAGCCTGCCTCCTGCCCACCATGGCCAATCTGAGCATGGGGAACCCCTGGTCAAAATGCTCTTGGTATTGCTAAAGCCCTCATGGCTAGAAAACAGTTCTGTCATTTTCATACTAGTCCAGTTCCTACACAAACAGGCAACCTCTTTCCTTCCCTGCCACCACTTATTGCCCTCATCTCCTATCCTCCTCCTCCCCCTTTTCACCCCAAACTGTATCAAATGAATCAAAGCCCCAGTAAATTATGTTCCCTTTGACCTGCTGGCAACAAGTTCAGCCACAGTACATTAAAAGAGCAGAGGCCAAAGTTTCGTGGTCAGTGAAGGCAGAAGTGGAGGGGGAACTGCAGGCCTTTTTGCTGCATTGCTTTTGCCTTCAGAAGTGATGTTTTCAGCCAAGTTCAGTGGGTACCCAATACTAAGGTTTGGGGCTCAGCCCTTACTGGAAATGGGATGCAGCTGTGAAGCTGGGAGTGGATTTCTGAACAGCCCCCACAGCTTCCTGTCCTGGCTGGGTGGTCTGACCCAGCACAGCAATGGCATTGCCTCCCACCAACCATTTCTGGAGATAAGGGCTGGACAGAGGTTAATGGGGGCCCAGGCGAAGTGGCAAGGGCAGGAGACACAACACAGCTGGGCTGGCTGAATCTTTGCAAACCGCTGCGTGGGTGCAGCTTTGCTCACTGGGGTTCACCGTGCATGCTAGGCCGATCACAACCTCCTAAAACTCTCCCCATCCTGATAGTTTCCCCTGGCACGGTCTGTGCTCTGGAATTCATAATGTTACATGTGCAATCCAGGCACCTTCATGTGGTTTTGGGTTTGCTTGCAAATGATGCACCTACCTTTGTTGATGACGGTTCCTTAGGCTGCAGCTTGCTGCAGGGAGGAGACCCAGGGCTGGTAAGGCCAGCAGGTCATGGATTTCTTTTGGGGGAACTTTGTGGGCTCAAACTGGATAAGACAACTAGTGCCCCAAGTATCCAGCCAGTTGTCCCCGAATGTGTCTGAAGTCATGATGCAGAGGATGCTCAGCATCACTGCAAGCCTTGGCACCCTGTGCTCAATGGATGAAACTGGAGAAAAGCGCCTGTGGCATCTCTGGCTCTTACTCACTGGCTCCGAACAAGATGATGGACATACACCTGTGGTAAATATTCTGTTGCCTGTATAGAAGCAGAGGTGTACATGGACTGGCTGTCATCTCGCAGCACTGAGGCAGTTTGTGCCTTGTGTCTTGGCTGCTTCTGCCCTGACTCCAGGTGTCACACAGAGCTTGGAGTATCCTCCTCTGAAGTCGCTGTGACAGCCATGCCAATCCCCAAAGAAGCGGCGTCAGATCTGGAGCCTGTGAAGACATTGCCAGCAAAATAAATATTCGGTAATATTTTTAGCCTGTTCTTGTTCAGAGAGAATTTCTTTGTGTCCTTCTGAGGAGCTCACCGGATCTTTCATCAGTTTGTTTTTCTCATTAGCCGGCATAAGCTTTGTTCTTATTTAATAAAGATTAGGATCTGCTGCCTCCAGCCCTCTCTTTTTGCTCTTCCATCAGGCCCATGAGGGCTCAGGCTGCAGTGACATGTTTGATGTTGGGCCATGGAAGTCAAAATGCGGGGCAGAAGCTGTCCAGGGTCTCACATTTTCTTCCCCGAAAAGCCCTGTCCCACATTGCTTCACTCCTGCACCACCACCCTCTGCAGAGAGCATCCCAGGAGAAGGGAAGGGGATGGGACTGATTGGGAACTGCTGCTTGAATCATCCGGAGGTTTCCAGGCTCAGCTGGCTTGAAGCATTGGTCTTGATCTGAGCCATCAACAGAATGGGGGCAAAAACAGGGAACAGCTGATACAGCCTGTGCATGAGTCTAATAAAATAGGGGACATGCCTTAAATGGGGGAATGGCTTCTTCCAGCTTCAGAGGTCAGAGACACGTAGCAGATCTCCCATCCTTTTATATATCATTGAATTCTCCTGATTATCAGTAAAGTAAAATAGCTGCTTTCTTTCTTGAGCTGAATCATTCCTCAGAAAAGAACAACTTTAAAACAACAACATGCATGAACCAGAATGAATTTTATGAACTCCCGGAAGGCAGTGGGGTCTTCTGAGTTTTGAAATTCTGGTCTCTGCTGACAGCCCCCACCACTGCGTGCAGCTCTGGTTGGAATATCATTGCATCCAAGTGGGATGGAGGCTGCTGTGTGCCAGTGTGGCTGCAGAGCACTCCAGGGGCAGGACCAATGCCACATTCCTGGGACAGGGATGGCAAGGGGATGAGTTGTGCCTGTGATGAAGGCAGGATCTACGTCCCAACTCGAGGTCATCCTTATTGTCTCCACTGCCAACTGCACAGACAAGCTGGGCTATTGCTCTGCACCTCAGTGTAGTCATCCCTGGGGCTACAGTATGTCCACCTTGTAAGAAATGCTGTGGTTATTTACTTGTGGTAACATATATAATTAGGTTTATACAGACCCAGTGCTATTAATATTGCTATATGTTAATATGCTTCTTTCTTGGAGATTTTTATTAAAAAAAAATAAAATCTTTAAACACCCACTCTTGGTATGGAGACTCCCATTCCAGCAGGAGAGCCTGTTTTGCATATGCGTAACTCAGAAGGGGACGAATAACTTCATGGCCAATAACATTTATAGCTTTGCCTTGCACAGGGAGATAAGGGCAGAGGAACGCAGGGCTCCAGGGCAGGAGCTGTTTGCTGAGAGGGGCCGGGAAAGAATCCAGTCCCCACCCTGCTGGAGCCTTACCTGCACCCAGGTGGCGCCGAGCCCCGCCAGCCCAGCACCAGCAGCCGCTGTAAGGCTGGATACCAAACCTCCGAGCTCACTCTGGCATAGCTGGAAGGGGAGGAGGAAGGGGGAACGGATGGGGGGGGGAACGGCAGGGAAGGCAAATTTTAGAAATACTTTTTGAACAGTAACAGTTGTAAATGAACTCACCCTCACCATGTTTGTGTCACTTGTGTTTGCTGCCTGGGGCTATGTGAGAGCACAACTTTTCCTGGCACAACTGCTCTTGGAAAATCAGCTTCCAATCCATATATGATAGTATTCATGGAAACCACAATTCTAATTTACATGCACTGATTTCCATGCCAGAAACGATGCTGCCGTCCAAGCCAGCCTTAAAATGCTGTCCTGTGACTTCCCTGCCCCAACACAGCCAAGCAATGCACTTAAAACTCAAATTTTTTTCCAGGGACTGTTTGCAACCCACAGCCTAGAAAAAGAAAATTTTCCCCAAATTCATGTGGTGGCTCAGCACTATGACTGTGTTCAGGAGGCTTCCCGATAGGTATTTTCCAAGACACTACAAAGGCAAAACAAGCAAACCCTTGAGAATTAAATCTTTCAGATACAAAATTTCTTAAATATTCTTCATTTGTATTTTCTCCCTTGTTTTCTCCAGCACTTTACACCATGCTATAGAGACATACTAACAGGTCACCAATGCACAGGGAAGAACCTGGCCCTTTTAAACCCCTTCTGCCCCAGCCAAAGCTGGGGAGAGGTTCTCCTTCCTTGCTGAGCTTAGCCCAGGGACCTGCTTCCTCTGCTCCAGCCACTGCTGTGCTCTGTGCAATGGAGCAAAGGTTGGGTTGGTGGAGACAGAGCCCTTAATAAAGATAAAATCTATTTCTAATGTCTATAAAAACCAAACCCAAATTCCCAGTTACTTCAACGTGAGCTGTGGAGATGGGGTAATGGAGAATGGAGTTATTTATTAATAGAAGGGCATTTCAATAGAGATGGGAGGAGGTGATATGGACCAAATGGAGGCATTTACAGAAATAATGCTCTGGAGGTTTTACCCAGCTTGGCCAGGTGTCTCACCACTGTTTCTTAAGAACAGCTGTCTCACATTCCCTGAGAGGAAAGTTTTTGGGGAGCGGCATGCTCATGAAGCCCTGCTATCACTCAACCCATTTACCCTAGACCTTCCATCTGGAAGTGGAACCAGAAGAACAAGCGTGGAGGGGGGTCCTATTCTTGCTGGGTTTTTTGGGAGCAGTGTGATGTTGATACACCGCCCCAGCTCAGACCCTCCCACCTCACACCCAGTGCAGGGCAGAGGGAGCCGCAGCCCCTCTGGCACGCTCCTTGCCTTCACCTGCCTGGGCAGGGAGCCCCCAGGCCAGGAGCCTTAAAAATTGCATGACACCCCACACTGATTCCTACCACTGCCTCCCACAAAATGCAAAATTTCTCTCCCTAAATTTCTTGCCGAATCCTTTTTAGCACACACCTCTGCTCTCGCTTGGCAAGCAAACAGTGCCGAAATTCCCACCTGCCTCTCCCTTGCAGCCCCTTCTGGAGTGGCTCATCAGCTATGCAAATAAAAAATGCTCTGAGAGCCCGATGGCCAATTCCCCCTCTGCACTGGCAAGGAATGACAATTCACAGGGTCTTCAGGGAGCCAGGACAGAGGGAGGGAGGAACGCGGCACAGCGTGGCTGCATGAGGCAATCAAGCTTTCCCACCGCCGCCCGTCCCCAGGGAGCATCCCAGCTCCTGCTGTGAAGAGCCAGCGGCGTCCCTCCCCCCACCTTGCTAATCCCCTTTCACTGTGCTCCCGGCGCTCTGCTCCCACCCCGACCCCCGAGAGCCCTGGGAAAGCAGCGCCCAGTCCCGGCTGCCCCTTCTCCCCTCTGCCCCACTGCGCAGCGGAGGAGGCTGGAGCGGGAGAAGGGGAAATGCGCGTTTTCTTAATTGATTTTGGTGAAAAAGACAGGCAGCCGTGGTACTGTCAGATTAATTAGTTCCAGAGCTATTTGCAGTTATGAGCCACGGTAAGATTAGTGGCCACTGAGTTTTGGTGCTAGGGAGTGGCGGGGAAAGAAGGTTTTCTAAGTTTTTTTTGCTCTGGCGGCCTTCTCCAAGAGTAGAGAAGAAAATAAAAGAGAAAAGAGCCCTGGCTGCCAGCGCTGCCCCCAACAGGGCCAACTCCTGTCCTGCTGCAGCACAGAGGATGGGGTGATAATAAGTGGCCGGTTTGATCCTTGTGAGGTTCTCTGGCTCAGGCTGAACAAAGCCAGCGCTTTGCTGCAGCTCCGACCAGACTCTCCCCTCCTTGCAAGGGCTGGCCGAGCCCTAAGTGTCACCCCGGTGCCATCCCTGCCAAAATGTGGTGGCAGCACCAGCTCCTGCATCCCTGCCAAGGCGTGAAGCCGAGCAGCCAGACACATCAGCATCGCCTCGGGAGATGCTTTGCCCCTTTTGTCCCCTCTTGCCCTCTCCCCTCAGAGAGCAGAGTGGGCTGAAGACTGGAGGAGTCTCCGAAACCCCCGGGTGCGGCTCACGGGGCTCAGATCCCTGATTAGATGCGAGCGCCTGCTGCAACCTGATAACACGGCAGCATCTGACGGGGAGGCTCCGGCAGCGCTCCTCGGAGCTGCGCCTATTGTTTCAGGAGATATTACCCTGCACTCATGCTTACATCTGGATATCGATAAGCAAGCCTGTTTATGCATAAACACAGTACAACATGCAGCCACATACCTCTGCATTCCTCCTCCCCTCCCTCCCTTTATTCCTTTATCTCCTTCTCATCTGCTTTTGCCTGTTAAACGTTATCTTTGCTCTGCGTTCAGAACCCAGTCCCGGGAAAGGACGGTTCTGGTGGGTCAGACATGTAGGGTGCTGAGAAACGACAAATATTTCAGGTGAATTTCCAAAGTTTTCAAGGGTCTGGGTGGAGAGAAGCAAGGGACCACAAACCTGCCAAATAGAGCCCAGCCAGGGTAGGAAAAGGCAGCATGGTTTGGCCAATATAATATGCAGGGTGTTCCTGAGTCTGCTTAGGCAGGACCTCTGCCGCTGGGCTTGCACCCCGAGCCTCATCTGCCCAGCCATGCACACAGGCACCCACGGCCTGACATTTGCATGTGCTCTTGTGGCACCAGTGCTACATCTACTGCAAAAGCAAAAGAGCAGAATTGTGGATTTTTCAGTGATTAAAAATGGCTTAAAAAACCCCAAACCCCTCCCCCTTTTCTGTTCCTCATTTGATAAAAGAAGGTCTGAGAAATGAGCAAATGCCAGGTGTACCAAACATCACCCTCAGCACCTATGGCTGTCCTCACAGACTAGAATCACCTCTGAGACAAAAAACTGCCAAAATTGTGTGCTCTGGGCTTGGACCCTGGGAGATGGGAAACATCCAGCAATGCTGTTGGGGAGGCCCAAGCCACCTGCTTCAGAGAAACATGTCAGGAACTCGAGGACTTAGCTTTGCTGAAAGACTGATGTGCATTATTGCAGGTGCTGCTGTTGGCCCCTGTGCTTGACCCTGAAAGTGAACCCTGGCACACAGTGGAGCCTCAGTGCTACCCCACACATGCCAATGTGGTACTGTTTTTCCAAAAGCAGTCTGAGGCTTATCTGAAAGCACAGCCTTCCCCAAGATACTGACCCCTGGACACTTGTGCAAGGACAGGGAACCAACTGCCAAGCCCATCCCCTTCAAGCTTACTGTGTGCTGAGGGCTTGGTCCACTTGACTGGGAAGAAAGATATCCCATTATATCTTCTGGGGTTCTCCCAGGATTTGTCTCCAGCTCTCCTTGCTCAGACTGTCATAAGCTCTGCCCTCAGCAGCACAGCAGGTTGGCACTGGGTGTTACATCCCCACATTAGGGCTCCCATACCAAAAGCTATGTCTTCGGCATGGGCTGGATGAATCCTAGAAGCAGGCTGGTTTCCAGCCCTCCATCTTCCTAGAAAAAGGTGGGAAAGCACATAATGCTAAAGCTGCTTACAACACTTAGGCCATTTATCGAAGGAGTTTGTCCTGGACCAGCTCAGTGACAGCTGCAACCTAGTTGTACAAATCTAATCACAACTCACCTCAGAATCAGCTCAACACATTAAGCACTGCTCCAAGAAGCTCTCCTCAAACCCTCTGCTCACAGGGGGTCACTCAGTTCCAGGGTAGGGGACACAAGGGGGATAAGTGGAAAACTGGGGGAGGGACTTGTGCATTGGTCAAAAGCTCTATCATTCCCACTCTGGCATTCTCCACTGCAGCTCAGAAGTGATGCTGCTTTGGCGGATTCCATGTGTGGGACCAAGCTGCCCATTCAACTCCTGCTGCTCACACACAGGGACATGGGCAAGACCATGGAGCTCCTCTGCAAGCACCAAGCAAGGACACTTGGATGGCAGGTAAATGCAAGCAAATGGCTCCTCAGTGAGGGGGAGACTGTCTCTCCTCCCAGGAACTCATCTTCAAGGACCTCCACTTGTCCCCTCACTGCAGTGACAGCAAATACTGCTCCAGCACTAGTGCTGGTTTCTGGACTGAAGCAGCAGCAGGGTGTCCATGTCTGTACATAAGCAGCAAACTCCCAGTGAGCACAGGCAGGACATCATCCCTGGCCAGTGTGTGTTTCCAAGCATCTGTGTGCACACACACGTTTTGGGAGCCAGGCAGGGCAGAAGGGCTCCCTGCAGGGCGTGGGTTTGAGCAACGGGAACAAGGGCAACTCATGAGCCCAAGGCAGTGCGGCTGCACTGCATGCAAGCTCTCTGGAATGGGGCTGTATACTGAATTTATGAGCTCTTAAGTCATCACATTTACAATTTGTATTCTCCAGTCTTTTAATCTCAGCAATAAACTCAGACTAAACCTTTGCGGAGGCAGTGTGGAAATTTCACTCTTCCCGTTAGCCCTATGTACGAAGTGGCCATGGGCAGGACCAGGACACACTTTCTGATGGCTTCAGTGTTCTTATCCAGCTCCCCACTCCCATTAAAGTAATTGGTCAGTCCCTCACCGGCTACCTGGGTTGCCCAGGCCCCCTTTGTTGGATGTAGGTATAACACATTAGAAAATACGGGGGCACAAACACTTACCATCCCTCCTGCATGTCTGGGAGCACATCACCTGGCTCTCACTTAAGTTTTGTACCTCTTAGGACATCCCCCTTGCCCTGCAAACCAGCACCACTGGTGTTTTTATTACCTGTACAGAGTTGCTTTACTTCAGAGGTCCACATCAGTAAAATATCTCCAGGAGGTTTCCTGCTAGAGAGCTGGCTCTCAGCAGGGACTAGTTCTCAAAGTGAGCACCTTCTTCATTAACAGGCCCCAAACTGAGATGAAATAAGCACTGATAAACCTACTAATGGAGTCAGGCCTTCCCTGCTTGGATGAAACCCATGCTTTCAGAGGAGGATGGCATCATTTCTGCAGAATGCTTGAGTGGCCTCAAATAACACACTGAACTGTCAGGCACAAGCCCAAGTCATGGCGTGAGCCAGCACTGAAATAATGAGAAGCTGATCTACAGCTTTTCCCCTCTGGTTTATTAAATGGATGCTCCACATACCACTTCCCACTGACTGGAAACAGGGAGAAAATCCCAGAACAGTAACTCATCATCCTTTCTTTCCCTGCGAAGATTCAAGGCTGTGGCTATGTATGGATGTTGTGAAGTGATAAAGTTGCTGTGGCTTCACGAGTTACCACACATCAGCTGAACTGTGCCATCTGACCGTGCTCCCAGCTCCCTGCAACTGGGTGGTAAAACATGTTTGCTCATGATGGGGCTGGAGCAGGTACACTGGCGGGCTCCAGATAAGCATGCTTTGCTGATAAGCTGTGCCTCATTAAGCCCCAGGACTCAACGGCTTGCAATGCAATCCTTGCCCCAGAAGCCCCTCCTCTTTTCAAGTTGTAGCCCTCAGTCATGGAATAAGCAGCAGGAAACCCCTCTGGGAAAGTGGTCAATATTGGATTAATTCCTGTGCACTACATGGAGAGGATTTAGGGCCAGAGACCATGCCAAAGAGGAATGGTAGAAGGACTGGCCAACCGTGTTGCTGAGTACAACTTCAGCATAGCCACGTCTGGAGAGGATACTGCAAATGACACGTGAAGATGATCCAGTCAGTGATAGCAAAGTGCTCTGAACTCTGCTGGGGTCAGAGCCCATGGACATGAGTTACAATAGCATTTGGGCTTTCCAAGACTGAAGCAAGGTCCAGTCCTGCATATGGGGCATGATCTAATATAAAAAGCATCTCAGGCTCATTCTTGACTCTACTAAGTAGGACCAGGCCTCTTTGTTTTCATATCTCAAAAAAGAATGTTTTTTTGAGGTTTCTGCCCTTCCCCACTACCACTCAGAAGAGATGGTTGTCTTCTTGCCTGAATCTTGGTTTAGTCTTAAGCGCCAGCCTGAGTCCCAGAAAAGCTGGAAACAGACCCAGCTCTGTGTCCCAGCTTCTGGCAGGTCTCTTCTAGTCAGCACTCCCCAGAGCCACCCCATCTCCCATCCCACATCCAACCTCCGTGCTGACCCTGACGCATGGGATCAATGCACAGGACATGCTCCCTCCTGTACAGAGTGGGGAACCTGTGTCGTTTAAGCCTTTTCTGCTCAACATTCACAGCTGCAAAAACAGCAGGCAAACTCCTGACCTCCTGAAACTAAGCACCAGGCACCTACCCTTCTCCACTGCTCCACCCACATGCTCTTGGGATGGGAGCTACACACATTGAGGATGGGTTCTCCTTATCTAGGTGTTGTGTTAGTATTTCGAGAGGTGAGGAGACATTCTCCAGGGCAAATTTTCTATTTATTTTTCAGTCTTGTTCTCAAGTCAGGCAGTTTCTTCCACCCCAGTGGGAGGTTGGCCCAGTGTGCCCATCCCTGACCATCATCCCCAGGAATATCACTCCAAGGCTAAGCACAGCATCCCCCCAACAGGGCAGGCCCGTGGGGAGGCATCTAATGACAGTTTGTCTGGTGGAGCAAAGCACGACTCATGTTTGTTTGGATAGTCAAAGGACTTGCAACAAATGTCTCTGACTTGTGTTGGTTTAGATAAAAGGACCCCAGCCTTGTCACAGAATCAACAGGGCTGGTGAGAAATCACTTGTGTAGATCTCCTCTGCCCTCAGATGCTTTTAGAACAGAAAAAAACCATGATAACAACAGTAATAGTTATTCTTTAGTTTGGAAAAGACCTTTAAAATCACCAAGTCCAACTGTTAACCCAGTGCTGCCAATCCCACCACTAACCCACCACAACTAAATGGCTTTTAAATACCTTTAGGGATGGTGACTCAACCATTGCCAGTTGATGGGCAGCCTGATCCAATTCTTGACAGTCCTTTCCTTGAAAAAACTTTTCCTAGTATTAATCTAATCAAAATAATAATAGAAATTTTTTTTCACAGCTTGGAGGCACTCAATCCTTTCTGGACCAGGGCTCACTGGGGTGCCAAGAGCAAGATCAGGGATTGGGGCTGCGTGGTTGGGATTACCTGTCATCTGGGTGACAAAGAGTTTGAGACATTTTGCTGCATGGTGCCTTCTGTTTTGCTCCCCATCCTGACCAGGCTGACAATCCCTGCCCTTACAGACCCAATACCTGGCTGGGAGGGAAGAGAAGGCTGCACATGGCAGTGCCTGGAGTGGGGAACTGGGGGGGACAGGGACTGTTACATCCACATCCATCTGGCATACTGAAACAGGGAATGAAGGAAAAGGAAGGAGGGGTCGGGTAGAAAAGAAAATCCCAAAGATCCTCGGATAATAAGCACCATTAAGGTTAGTCTGTCTCATGATTGTTTCTTATTAAAAAGAGACTGTACTTTATCTGTGCAGGATATGCTGTTTGGATGAGGGAATTAGCAGAGTGACTGCCTCCATATCATCTAATTAGCAAAAATGTTGATAAGCAGATACAATCACATATGATTAGGATCCTTTTAAAAAGCCACTCCATTAATTAAATAGACAGAAAGGCTGCCTCCAGCCCTCGCGTGCCACTGATTAGAATACAAATATTTACACTAATCTCACCTCCATCAGCCATGGGACACTTTTGAGTATTTTTAGTGACATCAGATTACTATTGATTTTCATCCCCAATGTCAGACCATTTTGTTAGTATCTGAAAGTGCTGCCTTCAGTTTCGGATGCTTTAAATCATGTTAAGGGTTTATCTTAATGACGCTGCTGATAACCACTGTTCAGGTCACTCGTACTTTCTCTTCAAAGAACACAGTCTGGGCCGGCTTTTATTGTTTGTACTTGAGATTCAAGATACGAAAAACATTTCTCATTTCAAAGCCTTGGTTTCTAGGGATGGGGCTGCCAGGCCAGTTTGGGTCTAGTTACTTGATGTGTGCATGTCTCATTTCCCTTTCTTCCTGCCTCTCCTTGACCCTTCCTTTTTTCCTTGGAAACCCTTTTGGCTCACAGCAGTGGCCTGTTTTGAATGGCTGCTAATCACTGACGCCTGCTGCAGGCAGCAGACAGACAGGCAGTGAGCATCCTCCGTTTGGGGATGACAGGAGAAAAACACTCCCTACTTTTCAGCTGGGTAGGATGCACTAAATCCAAGACAGATAACCCAGTGCGCCAGCCAGTCTGAGATGGGCTCTCAGCATCAAAAGCAAGTAGGGGAAGAGACGCTTTGCAAAGACACAGCAAAAGGCAGTCACCTCCCTTCGTGCACAGCCCCACTCCCCAAAGTTGATAACTGGCCTGGGACCCTCTTCAACAGATTTTTCTGATGTCCCATTTTCCCTTCTGAGTAATAGAGAGCAGGAACAGCAACCCTTCTTGAAATTTCTGCCAATCATCTGCAAAAGGATCATGCTGGCAGTGGCCAGGAGCTGTTGACACCTTTTGGGGACTTGTGGGTAGTAAGCTTGGATCACCCTCAAGTCCAATGGACAATCCTTAACAAATCTAGTCCCTTTCATGAAGATTCCAAGCATAAGACTACAGTCAGAGTGAGCAATCAAGTCTTAGCTCTCCCCTCAGTAGAACATCACTTCAGGTTGTTTTTGGAATGCAAAGAGCCCTTTGAACTCAAATGGACTGCAGCAGCTTGCTGTTGGGCCCAGGTTACATTTGCCATTTCTACAGAACAAACAAATTCCATCAGAAAAATAATTCATGTGGCACAACCACCCTGTAATTAAGAGGACTTCTGTGCCAAAGGAGGCAAAAGCTGAGATCTCTCCAGTGAGGTGAGCCCACAGGATCATGAGCTCATTTGCACTTCCTTCAGCTCCAGCCCCCAGACCTGCACTGCCCTGTGGCAATTTTTACTGCCCAAATCTGACAAGCACCTCTGTGCTACTGCTCCATCACTGAGCAGTGCGAACACTAGGAGTACAAATATCTTTCCCAACATGTGTCAGCTCACTGCCTCCTTCTGTCATATTGCTGTCTCCAGGCTTACATGACTGCCCCTTGCTTTCACAGTCCCCCCCACAGGTTGTGTGTTAGGACAGCAGCCAGCTCATACGCTGTGCACATGCTCTTTGGTCTGGCTGGCTCTTGACTTCTTCCCAAAGTGTGGGATAATGGAAAAGAGGGCAGTGATCTGCAACATATGCTGCTATTAGTAGGTGTTTATGACACTCTGTTACAGACAGATGAATTCTCATTATTGGCACTTCCTTGGAGACCTCCTTCGTGCAATGTTTCCCTCTGAGGATATTGTATTTCCCACCAGAATGGCAAATCCAAGGAATAGAAACAGATGCAGGATAACCCTAGATTTGATTTCCTGTGTCGAGTTCCTGGGCCATCCCTGTTGTACATGCATACATACCTTGGGACAGGTATCTAAAAAGGCACATAGAAAAGAGGATAAGATTGTTAATTCTGGGAATTTAATTTACTACCAACATGAAAATGACACTCTTCTGAAAGTGTTAGGCTTCTCTATAAATTCAGAAAAGATTATGATGTCCATCTAATCCTGATTTTAGGAGAAATTCCCACTCAGGGTTTAAAAATGGCCACATGGGGAAGCTCCAGTGATTCGCTACCTTCATAAAGAAGGATGTGCAATGTATTTTGAATTTCAATTTGGCTAATGATACCTTCCAGCTGCTTTGTCTGGGAGCCTGAAGATCACCGTGGCACTGAATTTCTGTTCCCATGCATTTCTGTTTTTGTTGACTATGATGTAGCTGGTATTGAACTTCCTCTTTCCCCAAGTCTCTCACTCCAGAGCGCATTTTCCAATCCCTTAGTCACATTTTATGGCCTTTCCCTGGACTTTCTCTGATTTATCGACACTCTTTTCAAACTATGGGGAGCCAAACTGCAGCTTCCCTATAGCTGCTGCCACAGGGAATTATATCCCATGGGATAATATGACCTGACTACACCACAATTCCCTAGATTGCACATGAATCCACGCTGAGTATCTGAGAATCCCACTGTAGGGTAGGCTCAGGCAAAAAGTAATCTGACAAAGTCATAAGTAAAAACGAAGTCATAAGTGGTAAAACAGTGAAAGACATTGCCCAGGGAAGCTGTGGATGCCCCATCCCTGGAAGTATTCAAGGCCACTTTGGTTGGGGTATTAAGCAACCGATCCTAGTGGAAGGAGTCCCTGCCCATGGCAGAGGGCAAGGATTAGATGACATTTAAAAAAGGTTACTTCCCACCCAAGCAATTTTATGATTCTATGGCGGTCCTACATCACAGCTGTGTCAGCAGTTACATCCAGCAGCTACAACATCATGTACATGATCTGCATTTAGAAACACAAGGCCAGTGACAACCAACTCCATCCTAGAATGGGTGTGGTCAAGACAACTGAGGCAGGATTGGCTGAACCCTCCCTGAGGTCACAATCTCATGGTTTGTGAGCAACAGGTTTGAAAAGAATGTCTATGGTCAAGCAGCTCTTGGTGGCCTTGCACTGCAGCAGGACAGAGCAGCTCATGGGGTGGACTAAACATCTCCCCACCTCTGAGGAGTGCAGTGTCACTGGGTGTCCAGGAGTCTCTTCATGCTGATCAGGCATCCAACCAGGCATCTTCCAAACAAGCCCAGCTTTCCTCTGAGATGGTAGATTACTACAAGGTCCTTGGACTGCAAAAAGATGCCTCACAGGATGATATTAAGAAGTCCTACCACAAACTGGCACTAAAATGGCATCCTGATAAGAATCCCAGAAGCAAGGAGGAAGCTGAGAAGAAATTCAAAGAAATTGTTGAAGCATACGAGATTTTGTCCGACCCTCAGAAGCGGTCATTCTATGACAAGTCTGTTGAGGAGAGCAGAGCCCGCAGAGAAAGAGCTGCAGCAGATTATGACAGCTTCTTTGGTTCCCATCACGGATCCCCCCATCAAGAAGAGGTCTTTGGAGGGATGTATCCCTTTACATGTATTTTCCTGAACCCTTTTGACATCAGAATTAATGGTGAAAACTGGCAGAGCATGAGTGGAAGAGGAGGAAGGTCCAGTGAGCCATTTGTGCAATGGAATTCATTCTGTCCCAGCGGGCACCCCACCTCCTTCTTTTCTGAAAACACAGCTGGGCCATATGGAGTCAGAACAGTGATAACTACTACTGAAGTGATCAATGGCAAGACCATCACCACCCGGAAAATCATTGAAGATGGGCAGGAGACAAAAGAAGTGGAAGAAGATGGCCAGCTGAAGTCTGTAATAATCAACGGGAGAGACTACCTGAATTCTTAGTGTCACCAGCACAAGCATTATCTGCAAGCTGTGGGATGTGGTCCCATAACTCAACTGATTGGATCTACTCCAAGCAGTATCAATAAATGCTGAGTTCATGACGCAACCGATGCAGAGTTCTCAATAGCTGGGAAAGAAATATTTCACAGGTAAAGATACGGTTAATCTAAACTAAAGAGTGTGAGTCCACAACGCCTGAATGAGGTGATAGATAGTGATTATTCAGTAAATATGTATCACAGATACATGTGAAAACAATCTTGCTGGTTTGCCAAAGAGACCAAGTTGATTAATGCAGCGTGGTTTGTGGACACATAAGAGAGTCCTATAACAAGCTATAGGTTCCCTTCCTACTCCTTGAGATGCCAGTGTTAAAGTCTACCAGCTGGATGAATAAAGCCTTGTGTGACTCTCATACACAGCCCTGACACTAAGTGAAGAATATCCTTCCTACTTTTGGTGTATGAGAAGATGCATATCCACTGAAAAACAAGTTTTTGTACACAGGCAAGAAGGTTGGCAGGGGTCAGTGGGACATGGAGAGCCTAGAGGAGAGAGAATGGCATAGAAAAAAACAAAGGAAGGAAGAAAGTGTCATTCCTCTAACTGTAAAAGAAAACTGTGGCTTTCTTGAAAATGCCCTGCTAATTATGACCAGAGACCCTGACGGAGGTACTGCACAGATCAGGGGCTGAAAGTGAGCAGGGAAAAGGTGAATTTGGCTCTCAGACTGGGACAATCTATATTCCCTCTCTGCCTGGAGTCATTCAAACACAAAGAGCTAAATTCTAACAATGTGCCAACAGATTCCAGGGGGCTGAATTTAGCTCCCTCTTTGTGCAAAGCTGGATGTGAAGACTTAGATGGTGCTTTACCATCCTTATTGTCTTGCTCACAGCTGCAAGAGCCAGTTCACAATGCATTTCTTGCACAGCCTGCCAGCACGCTGCTCTTGTCCTCCACTGAGCTACGGAACACGCTCCCCATGTTTCTGCCCTCCCCTGGGCTGACATGAGCTGCTGAGCCTTGTTTCTTGCTTGGCCAGATCACCTTAAGCATTTAAAATCTTACACACCTCTTATTTTCTGTCCCACGCTACATCCCCTTGAGTTTCCCAGCTTTCCTCGCCCAGTGATGTCTCCCTTGAGACTGGAACTAGTTTTCAGGGACATTTTCACTCTAATCCAGATTGCAATTGCTGCCTGCGCTTGGGCAGGTCTTTGCATCTGTTTCCTCTGCTGTAAAATGGGAATAACAGACTCCTGTGCTTTGAAGGAGACTGTGAGGTAGTGTTGCTAGTAAAGGACTCTGAGCATTAACCAATAAGTTAAATTAGCCAGAATGCTGCCACCCCTTATTCAAAACCTTTTTCTCTTTTAAAGACAAATGTAGCTTAAATCACCATCCTTAGCAATTGATGCCATGTCCAGCTTGGAGAAACAGACAAAAATTGTATTTTTTATGTTAAGGGCTGTTAAGCCCCTCTCCCAGTGAGAAAAATACAGCACTGGGCAGCAAGAGGAAGTTTAACTAAATGCTGGGTGCATGGAGGGAGGCCAGTGGCAATGGGAACAGGGAAAACCTCCATGCAGGGAAAAACAGTGTGTGCTGCTCCTCCACAGTTTGGAAGCCATCAACAGTCCTGCAGGCATTGGGACTCTGAGAACTGCAGATATTTAAGGGGCTTGATTACAGAAAGATTATTTTGGTCAGAGCAAACACAAATCAATATTTCTCCTGATACTTCTCCTGTGGACACCATATTAATGAGAGATGGCTACTTGAATTTACGTTATGCTGCCTCAGAGGAAGTCCAAGGTAAAAAAACCAAAACAGACAAAGCAAACAAAACAACAACAACAACAACAAAAAAAATCAAACAGTATGTTTTGGTTTGGAAACTGAAATGCTTTTTGATCAAAATAACATGTTTGGAGATCTGGACCAGAGTTGAATTCCCAGCTTCTCAACCTTTTCAGCTTCCTAGGGCTAAAACTTTGCTTCAGTCTTGTCTCTAATGGGATATTTATTTTTGCACATCAATATTTCTTGATCTGGGACAAAGGTATGTGAGTCTATATACATCTTAGACTTTCCTTGCCTTGGGTCAGTAGTTCCCTCTCCTGTGTTGGTACCTAAAGCAGCACCTAAGAGCAAGTCCCTCCTGTTTCCATCCCTGGGTCAGAGTGTGTCTATTGCTGCTTGCACTAGCAGGGATCTCCTGAGGCAGCTCTGGCAACTGCAAATAATAAAACCTGCTGGAAGGAATAAGGGAACACAGCTCACCCAGAAAGTGTCGAGTCCAGAAGGACCTGCAGATCCTCTTCCATGTCTTCCTGTGCACTGCAGACCACAGAGCACCTTGCAGCACTTTCTGTGAGCGAAGTATCTGAGATTAAAAAAAAAAAATCAAGACCAAGATCATAAAGGTTTGGTGGTAAGAGAGCAGGTCAATCTGCATTAGCAAAGTCCTGCATTTCTGCAATAGCAATAAATCTGCCAGGTGTGCCCAAACCACCCCTGGAATGGGTTGTGTCTGTTACAGTAACAGAGACACAACCCATTCTGTAAGTTCTGTAAGTGAACCCCAACACACCCTACCTTGGAAGCAAACCCTTTTCTGTCCCAGGACATTGGATCAGACTAACACTGAACCTGCCAACAAAACACCAACACCTTCAAAGAGTTTTTAAAAACTTTTTCTCATGCCATTTAGCAGCCGCAACACCAGAGGAAGCAGCACCAGATGTCCAACCAGCCACAGCACGAATTTGTGAGTCTTTGCCTTGCCCAATTCCAGTTCTCTGTTCCTCTCCCAAAAAATGCCTCTTCCCTCCAAAATCCTGTATTTTGGAACCTCGCCTGGTCAGTGGTGAGTCTTTCAGGTGCGTTCATGGCTGACGGTGCTTGCATGCAGTTGCACATGCAGTCGATATCCCTACGAGGAGCAGGGGTACCAGCTGCACGCCCTTGTGCTTAGCTGCTGATGGAAACCAACCCATCATCTTTCCAGTCACTGCTGGACTTGATGGGCTCATTTCCAGCACCGGCTCTGCTTGAAGCTGTCACACTTTGGGGGCAGCTGGAAGCCTCCCTTCTGACTGCAGCTCCAGACCCAAGCGTGTGGCCCCGGCTGCCTGGGGCACCAGGCAGAGCAGGGACCAAGGGTGGCTCAAGCTCCACCACCGAGTAAGGCCAGCAGCCTGTGCTGAGAGGCTGAGTCATTATTTTATTAACAGGGCCCACAACTACTTTAATGTGGGCTTAGGCTGCAAAAACAAAAACATACATAAAAGCATTTGGAATTACTTCATAAAATACTAAATCACGATATTAACCGACTGACCTTTGCTCTATGCAGACCTGCTAATTTTAGCAATTACAGCCAACAACTTGAACATATCAAGTGGGCAACTGTTTAACAATAATGACATCTGCTTGGAAAATCAAATTAAGTCTAAACATCTTTAAATCCCCACTAGGGGATACCTGCTTTTTTTTGCAACTGTTAGTCCCTGTTTAATAGGATTTTAAACCCACAGCCGGCTGCACACTGTGGTGGCAGTGGCCCCTCTCCCTGGAGTGACAACAACAGGACAGACATCCCATTAAGCAGAGAATGAGAGTCTTCCCTTGGACAGTGATGGAAGTGGTTTGGGTTTTGACAGCTTAATCTGATAGATGGGTGCATTAGCTGGATCCCTTTGCTTGCCCGTGCCCCTGCAGATATTGCTCCCCTCCACAGCCCCTCAAGGTTACATGTGCTGGACACATCCAGGGCTGATCTCCACTGGCTGCTGCTTGGGAAGGATGGAACCTTGCTACCAAGATGGGCTTTGCAGCTTTCAGTGCTGTTTGTGGAACAACTGACATGAGATTTCCTCCTACAATGTCCTCAGACAAAATCTAGTTTTATTTTCAGCGATGAATTCTATTTCTTCCCGCTCTTTTCTTCTTTCTCTCCTCCTGTATTCTCAGCTAATGAAATCTCTCCCTGCTGTTCTCTGCTTCGTGGGTGAAACTCCAACACTGAGATCTGTTCTTCCCTATAATGGCCAAAAATATGGCTACAACAGCTCTGCAGTTGCTGTGGTAGCCATATTTCAGGCCTGTAGGTTTTTCTTGCCAAGAAAAGTAACATTAGAAGCAAATGGGACCGGTGAGGAAGGGTGAGCACAAGACCACCCAAATCTCCACTGAAGCACGCTAATGCAGAGACCCTCCACCATAAAATTAAGGCCCTTATTCAGCCCCCAGTTAGGTTGCTGCAATGCCCTGAGTTCTGCTGATCTGGGAACAGTCTCAGCTCCATGGTCCCACTCCTGATCAGCACCCTGGGCTGCAAGGCTGTTGTCAGATATTTGAATTAAGATACAAGAACAGAATATTTCCTCCCCTTCTGCTCTCTCCCTCTCTCTCCCTCCCCGGCTAGTCTGGCACTTCTCTGATGGAGCGTGCAGCAAAATCACAATCACATGTTTGCAGCAGTAGGAGGCCATTGGCATGGAAGTGGCAGTGATGTCACTACAAACATTTCCACCCTATCCCATTTCTCCAGAACAGTCTCCGTTTTTATGACCCCATCCTGAGATCTGCAGGAAATCAAATTGTCCTGATACTATTTTGAGCGCTGGTGTCATGGCATCAATACACAACGACGCGGTGTCAAGCCGGAGAGGCTGGAGCGCTCCGCCGCGGCGCTGCAGCCGGTTTGTTCCGTGTGGCTTGCGGGCTGGATCGCGGCCCCACGGATCCCGCGCTCGCCCCGCTGGGACCCTCGGGGCGCGTGTGCTGAGCCAAGGGGGTGAGCTGAGCGGGGCACGCCGCAGGGCAGGCCTGGCTTCTGTCCATCAGCAGCTCCCGCAGCCCGCCGGAGGTTACCAGACCCAGGGGCACCGCAGTACCAGGGGGCAGAGCAAGCGCGCAGGCCGGCACGTGGTTCCTACACCCTGGCACGCTGGATGCCAGCCGCCCTGGGGCTGCACGCGAGGGAAGAGCATGACTGTAAGACGTTCGTGAACGGCAAGGGGAGATTTGGGGAAAGACAGGCGCTGGCAAGGTGCCTAGGAAACGAAACCAAATGACAATCAGGCCAAAATGGGGAGAAACAGCACCCAGCAGCTACAAATGCTTGTCTGAACTAGGATTGCCATCTAAACAGAATGAGCCATGGGTTAGATACCCCTGTCTATCAAACTGAGATTTAAACAGCAGTTTAGATCCCACTGTGCTCACAAAACCCTCCTCTGATGCTTCCCACCAGCACACAAACCCCCCCAGACTGGAGCTCTCTCTTGTGCCTGTGCCTCACAAGAAAGATTCAGGTCCTGTGATATCTCTTGCCAATTAAGCTCCAGTGGCATCCCTACCTGACTCATCTCCTGCACCCAAATCTTATCTTCTCCTCAAAGAGCATCAGATCTAACACGCGGCATACACAAAACACTCCTGAACTGAGATCTTGAACAGAAGAAACAACATCTGCAGCAAAATTTTATCTATTGGACAAAGCTTATCCTGGAAGAACTTAAGAACCCACAGAGTCCCCTGCAGCAGAGCAGGAACAAGTACCAGTTTGACTAAAAATAAGTAGGGGGAGAGACATGGTTGTGGTCTCTGGTTGTGGCCCAGAGCTCCTAGTGAGTAAGAAAATACGAACTGCTTCTCAGAAAGTGTAGTGGGAGCTCCTCTACTATTTCTTTTAATGTAATGGACAGGACAATCCCATATCTTTAAAGTTTTTGCAAAAGGCTACAGGTTTGAATCCTACATTAAGAGCAGCTCCTCCAGGAGAAACATTTTTATCAGGCTGTGTTATGAAAAGCTGGAGCCTCCTTGTGAAGGCAGAAGAGAGACTAGTGACAGAGTATGAGTGTCTCAAGGCTGACAAAATGCATGCCAAGTGCTCATGTGTGCTTGCTCTCCACAGTACCAGAAAATACCATGCTGCAACCCAGAGGGGAAGGGGTTTTTACCCTTGAGGCACTTTGCTTCTGACTTTGCTTTCAAGCACATGGTGTGATGGTTGGGGTGTCCTGTGCAGAGCCAGGAGTTGGACTCAATAAGCCTGGTGGGTCCCTTCCAACTCAGAGTATTCTGTGATTCTATGATAAAACTCTGTTATCTCACCTGAACCTCACCAAGACCCAATGTGACTATTTGCCTTCAGCCATAACTGCTAAACTCACTGCTTCCACAGGAGTCAGTGCTGAGACCAGACAACCACTTTGAAACCTCCTGTATGGGGAACATTAGTAATCAGAGATAGTGTCCAGCAGCCTCCCAGCCTGAGACAACACTTAAGTTCCCATGAAATTGAACTGACCCATGAATTGGGTCATTAGTCATCTCCTCCAGCTTTCATTTTCAAGCCCTGCTTTATCTTTGGCTACAATTAGCACTCAATTGCATTCACCTTTGGTCACCCTCCAAAAAACACCAGGCAAAGGAGCTCATGGGACTTGAATACCACCCACTTCTCAAGCATTCAAGAAAATTCTTTACTGTTTGACTTCAGTATCTGCTTTCCCATCTTCCATGCGGCTATGCCCTGTAACTCTCTCTTTGTGGCTGGCAGAACTTTGTGCCCTTCCTTCCCCAGGCTCAGACCTCCCTGGTGCCACTACAGAGAGCTCCTCACTTTCCGATGCCCTTGATCACTCAGCATCTTGGCTCAGTGATGCCATCCAACCTTTCCAGCTCCTCTGCTTCCTCACTTTACCCTGGATTCCTCTCACCTCCCTCCAATGCCTTCCAGGAGCTGCTTTCTTTCCTTCCTCCTGCTGCTTACAAATTCATTCCTTCCCACTTTGGACACTGCACTGCTGTAAATAAATAGTTGCTTGAACTGCTCAGTTAAGAAGCTGGCCTCTTCCCGCTACCCAAGGCATGAGGAAAACCCTCAATGGTGTTTAAGCAGCTGCAGAATGAGGCCCAGCAGCATCAAGTGACTTGGCGAGGAGTGACGTTGGTGTTACAGAGACACACGTTCCAGCGTGGTCGAAGTGAGGAGACCATGTAGGGTGATAACATTTTCTTAATCTAATTTTTTTATTTTATTATTCCCTCTCTTGTGGTCCCTTCCGTTCCCACAACGAACAGGGGTTTTTATTGCTGGGGTTAAAAAACATGAATTTGCATTACATCCTGGCTCCTGCTGTAATACTTTAGTCTTGTTTCTCTCTCGTCCCCTCTCCAGAACAACTGATGCTATCACAGCCTGATTTAATTTCAAAGACGGATTGTGATTTGGCAGTCGGGGGGGAAAAAAAAAAGCCAAGTTAATCAAAAGTCACCATCTGCTGTGTTGCCATGGGGATATTCCTCCCCAATAAATGTGCTCTTTGCCAAAATCACAGATAACAGCACTATAAAGGGTGGGAGGTGGAGGGGGGGAATCAAAGAAAGAAGTTCCGACACTAGGGGGGAAAAAATGAAAGAGAGAAACAAGGGAGAAACATGAGGCAGAGAAGAAGTGGGAGAGGAAGGAGCATGGACTACTGTGGAAAAATGACAAATGGACCAACTAGGGACAAGGAGGAAGCAGAGAAACTAACAAGCAGCTGATGGTGACAAAGTGATGGAGGAAGACAGACAACTGGAAAGGAGGAAAGAGGAGAGACACCTCGAGACACCCTGCCACATAATACACCAAAACAAAACAAGCAGAGATAAGAGAACTGCCCTCAAAGCCTTGTCTCAGGGGGAGGGGGGAAAACTGAAGCATTAGTGAGAATTCTCAGGGATGTTGGTTGGAGCACAAGAAGAGCTCTTACCACTATTTACACTGCAGTTACCAAAAATAAATCTCTGGATGAGATGGATGGTAACACGTGGGCATGACCAGGGTCAGGTCCCTGGTGTTTCAGCAGCCCAGATACAGTCAGGGCCCTGCGGTGAGCTGGAAAGAGTTGTCATGCTGCAACACAGCACCAGGACCTGGTCGGATAAAATACAAATTATCTAGAAATGAGTGTCTTCAAGCATCTTGAGATGGCAGAGGCGGGGGCTGGTCACTCAACAGCTGCTCTTCCTTTTCATTTCCCCTTGTGATACTGGGTGGCAATTCTGGATATGGAATATAAGGCCAAAGAGTGCATCTGTGCAAGGGGACACTGCTGTCCCCAGTGCTCAGAGGGGACCAGCCAGGCCCCTGCAGCACTGTGCACCCCAGGCGCAGGCACTGGGCAAGGCAGTTGCCCAAAGAGAAATGGGGTCACCTAACACGAAATAAGTAAAAGCTGTCAAATTTTAGGTCACAATGTGTTGGCTGCCCCCTGACCCTGCTTAGAGTGTGCTTGTGTGTGTTGAGTGCCCCTATTAACCCCAGCAGCTAACGGAGATATGGGAGGCATCCCGCCCTCCTCCCCAGCCCTAGCAGGGGCCGAGCAAAGGGGTCACTTAGCACCCAGGCTGGTAGGATGGGATGAATTATTCACAACAGGGGCACCACCAGCCTTTTTCTTCCTCCTTCCCTGTTGGGGAATAATCCCAGAATAGATCACAGGTTGTATGAATTCTTCACTCAAAAAATAAGTGAATGACTTCTGCATGAACTTGGTTTGCAATTCAACACTAGCACTGATAAGAAATGGTTGCTGCAAAATGACTGGATGAGCACAACACCACGCTGCCCATATCCAACAGTCAAAAATGTGAATCAGCTCTTCACTCTTCCCTTTGCTCCCACTTCCTCCCCCCCACTAAGAGGTGCTGTAAAAATCAGAAGTCTGAAAACACAGCATTGGATGGCTTTTTCTGTGTAATCATTCCAGTGCACTGGAGTCACACTTCCATCCTTCTCTGCTCAACTGCATAAATGTTTTGTTTTGAAGGAAAGCTAAAGAGACTCCCATCACATACCTCTGGGAACTGGGGTTTAGAAGTGTGCACTAGGTATATCCCACAAGAGCATGAATGCCACTTTAACCTGTGTACATGGGAAGAGTGAATTAATTTAAGAAATACAACGGGAGGTATTGAGTAATATTTTTCAGAGTAGCTTATGTGGAGACTGAAGGCATTGGGATCTCTGAGCTCAGATGGCCTCACCTGTGCAAAGGGAGCCAGATGGGCTGTCACAGCAGCAGTGTTTCTGTGTTCCACATCCCATTCTCCCCCCAAAACACTAACTCAAGGCTCCCAAAACACCTCTCCCAAGCCAGGCAATGTCTAGGGAAGCAGAGATGGCCATGGAAGTAATGGGGTTCCTCCAGATCTAGCATCTTCTGGCACTGTGGAACTCACCTCTGGCTGGAGCTGAGAAAAGGTACAACAGGTTGTCTAAAATCCTCTTTATCCTCTGCAGATGCAAGATGGTGCCCTTAGGGAGCCCTGTGGGGCTTCTCTGTCATGCCTACCCCTTTCCTTTCACTGGACTGTTATAACACTTTACAGTGCTGGAAGAATGGAAGTTTCAGCAAGACAAGGGACAAAAATAGGAAGCAATGTAGATTTTTTTTTAAATTAGAGAATTTTGTTAAACAAAACCTTTTCCTATGCAGTCACCCTATTGCTACTACCAGTTTTCTCCCGCCTCCCTCCCCAATTAAACAGCAAATTATACTTATCAAAGAAAAGAAGGTAAAGAGAAATCTCAAAGACTGTGAGAAATCTTTAATTACCAGTATAGTGGCATGAAAAGCTGTTGATCCCCTTAGAAACATACATGGCCAATTATCAAAAAATATAAGAGATGCAGAAAGAAAGGTTTGTCTAATAAGTATGAATAGCAGGGCCATTTAGAACATCAGTGTTAAAGCATTAGAGTTAAATGGAAAAGTAAAAAGGGGCTGATGGTTTTAACTGTTTCACAGGAGGACAAGAGGTTGATACTGATAAGACAAGCAGTATAGTGAAGTTAATTATCTGCGGCCCTTGGTGCACAAAGCTTTTTGAGCTGGTGATTAATAGAGATAAACCATTCAAACTTCACATTTCTAAGGTGAATGAAGATGGCAGAGGAGCTGCACAGCCCCAGCATACTAACAGCATACTCGGAGCATACTAACAGCACACTATCTCCTCTGACAGTGACAGGCTGGCTGCTGCAGGGGGCACTGGGTGGGTTTATCAAACCTGATCTGCTTCCCCACCTCTAACAGCAGGGAGGTTTGGGGAGTATGGAGAAGGGGTGGCCACACATCCCCAGTGCCTCTGGGTGCTGCTTCATTGGAAATGGCGGGGGCAGCTTCCCTTTAACCAATACAAATCATCTTTACAAATACTCCAGCGTTACCTCTCTGACAGTAAGACAGTCTGGGGGAGGTTTGTATGCAAGTATTTAATGCCATGCACTTAACCTGCTCTTTGTACAAGGCCTGCTTGCTGCTGGGTATGTGCAGAGGACCCTTCAGCCTCATCCCACCCTTTAGCTCAGGAAGAGGTATTGCAACCTCCCTGGACCAGTGTCAGTGGAGCAGGACCTGGAAGCTTAAAGGAAGCACAAGTGAGTCCTAGATAATAGTTCTGCGGGGCACCTGCATGGTGGGATAGGGATAGACTAAGTGGTCTGTTGGTTTGGTGAGAACTGAGGAAAAAAAACGCAAAAGGGTGACTCAGCCCTTGGTCTTTCTGAGACAGATAAATCAGGCACCAGGGGGGTTATCATGCTTGAGTCTGGCAGATAAGACCTAAAAACTGGAGAGTCTGGGTGGAAAATCAAGAGAGACAGATCCTGATCTTACAAGATTTCTAGCCACATCTCCAGACCAAAGCAGTTTAGACATGCTCCCAAGACAGTCCTAACCCCTAAACTCTGGGACTGGGTCAAATATTTCTCCGAATCTCCTGGAACTGAGAAATTCCCAGAATATTTCTGATACTTCCTGCTGTAGCCCCTAGATGCTGCAAGGACTGGTTTTCTTCTTCTGATACTTCAGTTTTTCTATCTAGAGGACAGTTGGAACAATGAAGTTCAGAGACAGCAGCAAAAATGGATCAGAAAAAATGAACTTCATTTCTAAGCTTCACAAACTACTTGGTGTGTAGGTTTTCAGTTCACTTTGAATTCTAGGATGACTTTGGGCTTGGCTGTTATTTTCTCCAAAGTGGTTCCCTTGTCCTTGATAAGTTTGGAAAGGCATCTAAACTTCAGCATCTGCAAACAAAAGAATCTTATATTTTTGGCCAAACTAAATTGAATAAATTTTGTTTTTGTTAATTGCATCCAGGCCAACCTTGTGCAGGGCCAAGTTTCAGCCCAGTGGGATTTGCACATGGCCTGGATACAAGCTATTGTAAATGGGGATCCCTGAAGGAAAAGCTGACAGATGGTGATTCTAAAAATGTTTGCCAGAGCCAGCCTTTGTGACACAGAAAACCCATAGCCAAGGGGGTCCCTGAGTTGGAGAGATGGTTCTGAAATATGTGGAAGGCCAGGGGAATTTGTTGGTACTTGAGAAATTTGACTGGGCCTCTTCTTATTGCTTGCCAAACTCGTTTCCCTTAGAACCCCTTCTCTAAGGTCTGGTTATTTGGACAAAATGGAATTGGATCAATGCTGCACCTGGTTTTCCAACTACATATTCCAAACCCACTCTTATTTCCATGCTATAAAATAGGACCAAGATGGACACAGTTTATCCAAACTGTATGGAAACCCTCCTCAGACAGTACCACGTGCAGAGTTACAGTCTGGCTTGTGCATCAGCTTTTTGGTGATGGGAACAACACCAAAGCTCATTGGTCCATCTCCCTGTTGGTACCATTTTCTTCTAACTAAATGGTGCATCAGAAGTCAGGATAAGGAAAGGTCCCGTCCAGCACATATAAGCAATTTACAGGGAAAAAGTTCTCCTTGTGATTTCCTTGTCAATACTGCAAATTCAAAAGTTTCCAGGCAAGGAAAATAAGATCCAAAAATTAATTTCCAAGTTGGCCCCCTTCATAACAGCAGCATCCTAAGACAGCAACAGCTTTCCCGAAGTGCTCTGCAGCAAACATCAAGCTTTTGCAGTTAAGATTCGCTCTTGGAAACAACAGATCTGTACCTTCCCTTGCTCATCATCATCAGTATCAAGTTTCAGCGGCTGCCAAATAAATGGGTTTCAGTAGCTACATGCAAAGCAGCGGTAAAGGAGTTAAAACGGTGTAAGGTGCTGCGAGTCATCTCTGCCCGGTACCTCCCGACGGGGGATGAGGAGCTGGAGGTGCCTGGACTGCGGAGCCCAGGTGCACAAAGAGCCTGGACACCTGGGGGAGAGGGGAGCTGGCTCCGGGGTGGCAGCCCCGGCTCCGGGAGAGGTTACAAGGCCCTCACAATCAAGTTCAAATTACGTATCAGACACACGCTCCCACAAACAGACTCCAGACACCAGCTGCTTATTTTTAGACTGGAAAAGCCTTTTCTTACCAACACAGGTGGTGAGGCTGGAGCTTGCAGAGCACCAGCAGAGCCAGCAACCCCATGCCCAGCCGCCCCCAAGGGGGCAGTGCCAGCAGCCCTCCGAGCACTTTCTGCCGTCTCTTTGCGCTTTCAGAGTGGAAAAGGATGAGAGAGATTTTCTGAATTGCAGCAGAGGGGACCACGAGAAGCTCTCCTGACGCCCTTGCACAGGGTGTGCACAGCCCCAGTGCGCCTTGCCTGCTGTGGTGACCAGCCTTGAGCTCTCTGCTGAGCTCATCAGTCCCGACGTTCAGCAACACTCATTCAGAAACTTAAAGAAAACAATATAACATCTTGGGAATTGCTCCTAAACCCCCCTCAGCTTTTCTGCATTGCATTCCTCATCATTATAGCTGTAACCAAACTAGTTCACAAGTCCTGACATCCTGCTAACTCCTTCAGCAACTGGACAAATCATTTGGATCAAATTATTTATTTAATGAATTCTGTTTTCTCCCTGCAAACAGCAAGCAAATAGTCTGCAATTGTTTTGGAAACATTTTTTTAATTTTCTGCAACTAATTTTCATGACTTGCATCACTCACTGCAGCATTTGTCATCTGAAAACTGAAATTTAAATCCTTCATCTGGCTCCTAGCAAACATACCTGTCACATGCCCATTTAAGTGGTCAAAAAATTTAGGAAAACACACTAGAAAGAGTTTAAAGCTGCCCCTCACCCCCCAACATTCTCTGCCATTAGCCTGTTTTATCTTTTGCCAGTCGTATTCATATACATATATATGCATGTGTATGCCAGGATATTAATGGAAAGTCAATACAAATAGGAAACAAGCAGAGCAAATACATTTACCATAACTTCATGTCAAATAACTGTTCTATGAAAATGCACATTCTTTCTCTTATATCTCTGCAATTATAGATGGAAAATGCAAGAAACAAGAACTTATCTGAGATACCCTTTACAGGGATGGGAAAGCAAAGTTCACGAAATATTTCAGACATGAAGATAAACATTTTCAGAAAAAAAACACAACAAAAAGAGAAATGGGCTATTCAAATCTCTAAGTTTAAACAAGAAAACGAATCTTTCCCTCTCAGGGGAACTCACCTTTTTGAACTCTGACTGCAACACAAGGCTCCACAGAGCCCTTTGGCTCCTGCCATCTTACACGATCCTACGAAAGAGCATATTTTTCTAAAAATCTGTATGAATTAACTAGGGATAAGGAGGTATTTCTCCTAAAAAAAACCAAAACAAAACCCCGCTGCTTCTGGAAGCTTACATTTTATTTAATGCTCTTTCTGCACAATTCCTTCTGGAGACTTTGACAAGGAAGGCTCAAGGTGTGTGCGGCCCTGCAGTGATGGTCACTGATGTGTGTAGGCTTCACATTTGGGGTTTGCATCCACATGGTGAGGCTTCAGCAGGGCATAGGGCTTAGCAGCAGCTTACACATAGCTGGCACAACAAGGACAGGGAACCCTGAAGGAGTTCAACTTCACTAGGAACAGTTGTTTCTGCATGGATATTGAAAAATAATGCCTAAAAATTTGCGAGATTTATTCAGGCCAGAATATTTTTTTTCCTTTTGAGCAAGAATAACTCTATGCTAGGATTTTAGCAGTAATGGAAGAGTGTAGCAAGAGCCAGGCTAAGTGTATAAGAGGTATTCTGCTCCAAATACCAACAAGATTTTTATCGAGGGTAACAAAAGCACTCCAAAAAAATCCAGTGTGGCAAGTTTGCTCCCATCTACCTTAATGCCTGGTTATGCCCTTCTGTCAGGACACAGCTCATGAACAAACTCTTACCTTACCTATCATTTTTTGGTGGGCTTAACTCAATCACACTACTGCAAAGGTCATTTATTAGCTCTTCTCCCTGTGTTACACCACCTGCCTCAAATCTTTGCGCTGTTATGGCCGATGGCACCCCCAGGGCAACCATGAAAAATATCCCACTTGCTTGTGCTGTCTCATTATGGGAGGGTCTTGTTCTTCCATGGCTATACCTGGGGAGGAAATGGTATAACACAGTGGTGACATTTCAGTGAAGATAAAGTCTTGCTCAAAGTAAAACAAGGCTGCTTCAGGTTTCTGCTCTTTGTCTCCCCTGCCAGCCATTTGTCAGGAATTTATGCATGGTCTTTAGCCACTGTTGACTCACCTTCTCTCCTTTGCTTTTAATCACTCCTCAAATAGCACAGGAGAGGTGAAGCTTTGCTCACTTCCTTGGTTAGGAAATCAAATGTTTGGAAAACACTGGGTGCATATTCCTCTGGCAAGCCTCAGCTCATGCATCCTCCTTATTGGGATTGCAGAAGAGTTTTCATCCCTCCTCTCTCCCATTTAATTTTTCTAATGACTCATTTATGGTAGTGCAGCAGGGGCTTTCCAGTTTTTCAAAGCAGAATTATCCTGAAGTACTAAGGCAGTCTGGAGAACCTCTCCTCAAGCATGTTTTTGTTACAATACAAGCCCTTAACTCAAAGGAAAGACCTGGGCACCCAAAGGGCATGTTCTGAGCACCCTGACTCAGCCAACACCAATGAGCTGTGTGGTTTCCCATTACCCTTCAGGATGAAAGGCTTTCAAAGAAGAATTCATAGATGTTTTTGGAAGTTATGGAAGGCTGTAAATTAGCAACAGGAAGACACACAAAAGGTCTATTCCATCATGAAGTCTCTGCTACGGAACCTTTTTAGCTGTATTTTAGTACAACTAGTGATGATAACTAACTATAAAGCCCTAATAAATTTGCTGAATGGCCTTTTTTTTTTTTTTTTTCCCACCTAGGAGCCATGCAGCCATATGCTCAACTCTGCTCCTTTTTGCATAAGTTAGGCACGTACTTGGCATCTCCAGACTCTCGGTCTGAATTCAGACATGACAAAATACAAATGTGCATGTAACTGCACAAATGGGTAAGTGCCTGCTGGAAAAAAGGAAGGTGGACATCAAACAGATTATACGGTTTATATGGCAAATGCTGGGAGATAATTCAGTGATTTTTTGGTACAAAGAAATAGAAATCTTGGTCACAACTTACAGAGATATTTTAATAAATAAAGTTTAAGAAAGGGAGAACTTTAAAACAGCAACTTTAACATTTTTCTGACAGAGGTGAGATTCACCATTATTTAAGCCAGGTTGTAAAACACATAGATTGGAAAGATGGGGATCACAGCATGAATGATTTGCAAGTTTATGTTGGGTTTCAGATTATAATAGAGGTTCACTTAAACACTGTTTGGGAGGGATATGATGGGATCACCTCAAACTGCAATGATTAACTGCTTAATTATTTCTTAAGCATGTAAAGGCAAATTACTTTTTGCTCCAGGTCTTCATTTTCTGAGATGAAATTAGAATGATCAGACTTCTTTTGCTTCATGATACTGTTTCTGTTGCCAAAACCTAAAGTATATGCACAGGCTATAATAAAGCCAATTTGGTTCTTGCTATAACACCATGAACTTGCTTTGAGTTTAAAAAAAAGGATGAATTTTGTCATACTTATTTGTTCCATACTTATTGGAACCAATAACTATTCTCTCTCATGTGCTCATAATTACTATTTTTACCTGTATGTGTACATTCATTACATAAACATACATATGTATACAAGTATAACATCATCTTCATGCCCAAATCAAGTAGGCAGCTCGTTGAATTCAAATAGTTTCTGCTTGCAAAGTTCTCCCATAAAATCCAACAATACATTTCAGAATAAAAGTAAAAAGGAGAGACAAAAGAGAGAGAAAGAAACCAGCACTGTTGAATGTATATGGAGCCTGGACTACTTCATTTCTCTGTGTTGAAACTAATTTGTTGCATTATGTTTCTATCTCTTGCATGTCCACATTGCCACAAGGTCTTATTTTCACAAAACAGACCCATCATTCTTTCCCACAGGATGAAAACACGGCTAAATACTTGCTGTAAAAAAACCATTATGTGATGTGCTAGCCAAATGATACACTAATACTCCAACGTAAGTGCTTTTTTGGCAACTACTCAAAGGAGCAAAAATTACATCGTTTTCAACCCCAGTGATGATAAGATTACACAAAAGAAAGCAAAATATACAAAACGGGTTGATGATAAATATTGTACAATAAATGGAGAATAAGCTGGTTTTCTTGCTGTCACACTCTTTGCAGTTTTCTGCAATTTTTCCATCACTTGAGGCAGCCCTACCAATTATTTCCATTGTATTGGGTGTCCCCTGTAAAAAAAACTGACAAAAATAAGGATTTGAAAGATTCCTTTTCAGGAACTTCCTCCACCAACTATTTCCTCCTTTTCAAATGGGGCTTTCAGAGAGGAAGTGGTGGCCAGCAGTAACATTCCCCACGGGAGGGACCCATCTTCCCTTCACATGTGGAGAAGCGAGAATATCCTCTTGTGAGGCAGAGCAGGGAAGGAAATCATCCTTTCATCGGCAGCGTATTCCGCCCGGATAGGTGTCTGGTGCCGTGTCCATGATGGTACCTTCTGAGGAATCACTGCCAGTTGGCTGCAAGCCCCACATTGCAGAAGGACGATCAAGAGCCCATTGGTTTATCCTCTACCCTACTTATTTTGGTTGGAAACAAATCAAGACATTAACAACCAAATAAAAGCAACCTTTGATCTTCATTCAGATCCTCCACCATGAAAACATTTTCTTACATCCTCGTTGAGGTGCTCAAATATTTCTCCCTGTTGCTAGCAGACACAGAGGTGGTGGGAAATGTTTCTTGCAGCCTTCCACCTTTTTTTTCCCCGCAAGTTTGCAAACCCAATTTCCTGCCTTCTGAGTATTCCTTTGCTCCTTATGAGTGTTTACCAGGTAGGTGGAAGAAACCAAACACCAAGGTTGCAGAGGAGCTGTGTGCTTTGAATATACTCTGTTGTATTTAGGTACGTGAATCACTCACAGCTGAGCTCCCTAGGTAAGTTTTTAAACAGAGGGGAAAAAATAGAGGAGTAGTTAGGATGAGGCATGGACTCAGTGGATGGTAGAGGGGGAAGCCTGCAGCAAAGAAGCCATCACCTCCCTTGCCATTCTCATTCGATGCAGTGCTTTTATTACAATCTCCAAATGTCCAGTATCCTGCAGGAGCAGTGAAAATCATCCACCTTTGTCCTGCAGGTGGACAAAGCAGCGGCTCTGCCTCCAGCACCACAGCATCTGATGGCACACACCACCCTCCCGGGAAGCATCCGGATCCCTGGGGAGCCCCGAGCACCCGCTGCTGTCCCGTCCCGGGCTGCACACGTGGCCGGGGGCTGAGGCTGCCCCGGGGAGCCAGACGAAAAGCAGGCGCTCGCTGGCGGCCCGGCAGAACATCCCTTGTGCACAGATGTTTGGAAAGGCAGGCTCTGGGGGGCCGCGGAGCAGGGCAGCGTCCCCGAGGTGTGAGAGCACCAGGAATGCTTGCAAACACCATTTAGAGGAAGTCAGATGCCTACTTATCGCTTTCAAAGGGAGACGAGATCGGCTGTTAGTGCTCGTAGGATCAAATAGGTAAATTAGAGGCAGAAAAGATCACCATTCAGGCTAATAAGATTTACACTCTCAAATCAAGTTATGTGGATGCATTATAGGGAGTTCACATTGAGGGGAGCCAATTACCCCATTAGCACTAATAGGAATTGCACTAAGGCATCATGTGAGAAGACACATGCAAAAAGATCGCAGCTTTCCCTCACTTATGCAGGGTTGTTTTGCTGAAACAAGGCAATAACTGATGGATCTCTCTCCCCTAAACACGTGCCAGGGTTTGGATGTTAAGTGTTGGCTTCATCCAGCCCCTTCACTCATAAAGCTGAGGAGAACCTTCTTCCCAGAGAGCAATTACAAGGAGGGCTCACCTCTCCTGTACCTGTTGCCACCCCTGCTAATATGCAACAAGGGCATAAACTCACATCCTTCTGCTGCTAAGGAAGCTGCATCCAGGGATATGCCATTTATCTGTGGTTCCTTCTGACTCTCTGAAGCTGCTTGCTGGCTTTGTCTCCAGTTGCTGCTGTTTATCACCATCTCTTCACTGGCGAGTGCCCAGCGGACACATTTATTCCCTCTGCAGTGCACAGAGGCATCTTAAACACATACCTATAACCCTAATGACAGTTCTGTAACGAAGAAAAGGCAGTAAAATTAAATGCAACTGGCACATTACCACACTTGTTTTAAATTGATATTTAATTAAAAAGTTAATTATTAATTAAGTTTATCAATTGCACATCAGTTGTTCAATAGAAAAGGGCTCATTCATTTAATTATCTGTGTGCAACCGATAGTATATGCTTTTTAGCCAGGCAAGGTTATCTCTGCATCTGTTCTAATTTAGATCAGTTTAGCTTCTAATCTATCGAGAGTGCTTCCTTTTGCGAGCTTTTGATTTGATCTATAAATGTTTACTCACAGAACTGTTAGGTTTTAGAAGCTGATCAAATAAAGGGAAGAGCTACTTGGAGTTGCGTTGAGCTTACCGAAGGGCTGTGGCGCTTTCTTGCAAAGACCTGCTCGGGCTTTGCTTTAACAATGCGCCTGCTGTAAAGTTTCAAAAAAGATAAACATCCAACCCGAAAGTATGTTAATAGCCCAAACAATGGGGAATCTTCAAAGGGCGAGAGAGGCCTGAGAGCAGAACACCGCGGCAGACGGCCACCACCGCCTGAGGAACCTCCTCACGCTCCTGCTGCGGAGCGGATTGCGGGGCACAGACCGCGGCGAGGGCTGTACAGGGGTTCCAGCTTCAGCCCAGGGTGTCAGGGAAACACCGGTGTTCCTGCAAAGAGCTAGGGCTCCAGCTTTCCTTTCTCTTCAAAGTTATTCCTAGGTGCAAATCAAAAGCTTTTTATAGAGGATTTTCGAATGCCACATAGTAAACCTTGTAATAAACTCTTCCAGTACTTGGATAGTATAACAGAGAAAAGATGCCCTGTGGGGGCTGTGACTCCAATAATGTATTCTAATAAATTATCTTGTATTTATTTTAATTGTAAATCAGAGTCCTGTTCAGTTTCTAATAAAAAACTTTCAATTTTCAATGCATACATTAAAAATACTAAAGAGTCCTGGTACATTAGTACATTATTGGGGACCAGACCTGCCTGGTGCTGAGGATGCCGAGCATCAGTAAAGTTAATAAGAAACTGAGGGTAACTAGCCCTGCGAGCATTGTAGGAAGCAATAGATGGGTGCTGTGTAACTAATTAGAAACAGCCCCCAGCTCAAGCTTACAGGCTTCAGCCCCAAAATGGGCTGTAGCTCTTGCATATCCCTAAATAATTCTCATATCCATGGCTATTAGGATAGATGGCTTTCCGTAGGCAATCACTACAGCACAGTCCCTGCCCCAGGAGTTCAACTCAAATCATGAATGTGTGACAAAAAAATGTGGCAAACGACAGAGGGTAAGGCAAGGAAAAGGTGAGAGAAAAAGATGCTACAGAACAGAGGGTGGACGGACTGCCTTGAGGGGGCAATGCTAAAACAGATGTGTCTTCTCAGGGCTTAGTTAATCAAGAAAAGGAAATGTATCACAACAAGTAAATAGCTGCAGCACAGAGGTTCATATAATTCAGGTGAATACCCAGAGTCTGCAGCTTGTATTTGATCTGAAGACAACAAGCCCAGGGCTGTCTCCCATCTCCTGAGTGAAAAGCACTAAGGGGAGAGGGCTTTTAAAAAGGAAGGTAATTTACAATGCTATATTGCCGGGGGTGGTGGTGCTGGTTTGTTTGTACAACTGGAAAGATGATAAAAGAAATCTCCATGAATAGTAACTCTGTGTTTATAGATGGGTGCCTCTTTGCCAACACTGCATGCAATGTGTATTCATCTTCACCAGATATTCAAGTGGCAGGACTTTTTCAAGCAACAGTGTTTATAGAAAATGACTGTTTTGAAGCTTTACACACTAGAATTTGAGGAAACTTAAAATTTACATTTACAAACATCATCAGTCACCCTATCTGATAAATCAGAACGGAGGAATCTGGCTTAACTACTATAGATGGGCAGCAAACAGCAGTCAGTTTCTCTAGAGATTTGCTAGTATGGGTTAAAATAAGAAATGTAGCATGCATCGGCTCACAGATACTCAGAAAAAAAAAAAGCCAAACATATCAAAGCACTGATTTGTGGGGAATTGTTTACACCAGTGCTTTTTCTTGTCTAGGGGATAAAACTGGAAAATTTCTCTTCTGTTATATCACCCTGTTTCATGTAGCATTGAGTCACAGGATGCTTCTTTCCCTCCAGTGACAGGACTAAGGTGAAAATAAAAAACTTCCACATTCTCACAAGCTATCAACGGAAGTGCTATATAAGCCAGCAGCTCTGAGAGATGGGGGGTCAGGGGAAAAAACAAAGCCAGTTGGTTTGTTCTTTAAGGTGCCACTGCACAACAAGATGGTTGATAAAGTGAGAGTGTTTTTGACTGGAGCTTTTCCACAGCTGGGGGACACCAGAGAGCCCTTTGCCTCCCCCTTGACCCATCCTCTGCTTAGGATCCTCTGCTGTATGATAAGGAGTGAATTAACACTGCAACTGTTTCCTAATAGGGGTGCTAATTTAGTCTGTCATGCCCTGTCGACCAGCTTCTCTCACAAAGCCTGTAAGAATTTCATATGTCTGAGCTCTTCAGGCTTTGTGGCCAAGTCAGTTTGAGGAAGTAACTTGGGGAGGGATTGAAAGATGCTGGCCTGATGTCACACCGTTTGTCTTTGAATTCTTGCATTGGAATAAACACCTTGGATAATTTAAACAATTTCTGCACCTATTGAGCAGTAGGACTTTTAGGATAAGACCATTTCTTTATAAATTATGAGAAACCAATAAACACCTTCTTTCCATCACCTGCAGAAATCAGTTAAAAAGAACTAGGTTCCTCTAAACTTACGGCCCAAGAGGGTCAATGCTTGCCTGAGTGTTAACTCTCTTTCTGCCCCAAAGGGTGAACCTTTCCAGCTGTCAGCAAGCAGTAAGCAAGCTATCAATCAAGGAAGAACCAGGTCTTCACACAGCACTTTGATTAAACCTTTGGTTTCAAAGCTGAATCTCCTGTGTCCTTCTGCGGTCCGGGCTCCACTGGCAAACAAATGCAGAAATGCCGCTGGGGAAAGCATGTTTGTGTGAGATTTCCAACTCAATTTTGCAGACTCAGATGTTAGGCAGTTTAGATAAGGGGATGATTAGAGGTCTAAGCCTAAGGTTTGAAATACCCAGACTTCCTGGAACCACTGGTACAAATCCCAGCAGGGCTGACTCAGCCTCCACCTCTGGATGAAGATAAAGTGAGCTCCATGCACAAGTGTGACTTGTGAGGCTCCACCAGCCAAGACCCCACTGGGGTGGAGATAACGATGGTGTCAACAGTAGAAGGAGATTCCTTATGTGGTGGAGGTGAAGTGCCCTGGGTCCGTCCCCACCACAGCTCCTGATGGTGCTTCCATTCCTGGGCTCTGCCACAAGTGATTTATGAATCCTAAACTTTTCTATAACTTCACCCCTGCATGTCTTGTTGTGTATGTCCAGAGTCTTGCAGTGCTCCTGGCAAAACTGTGGCCCTTCTTATCTTTCTGTTGCACTATATATTGACCCCTTCAGAGGAGCTCTGTATCACCACAGTTTGTGACTCATCCAGAGAAAAGTCCTACAGAATCATATTACATCATTACTTTTCTATCAATCAGGGCTGTGATCCAATAATTTTTATTTCAGAAAATAAACCAAACTCCCAAATCTCTGGTATGATGTCCACACAAACCTTTAGTTTGCCAAGTGCAACTACCCAAAAATTATCAGCAAAACCCTTTTAATAAACAATTAGAACTAATCGATTTATCCTTTCTTTTCCTTTCAGCTACTGGACAATTAGCCAACATGACAAAAAATTCTAGCATGCACTTCCTCTTTGAAGTTATTCCTAATATTCTCCTTTAATAATTCACAGAGTACTTGCAATTTATTCTTTTGTACTGGGTTCTGAAAATTAAGTCATCTGATCAGGGGCTCCTCAGGAAAAAAGATAAAGAAAACCACACAATTTCTGTAACCATCAAACACATCATTGATGACTGATTTCACAATGAAGCATATAATTTGAAATGCACTTTAGGAAAGTATTGAAACAGCAGAGCTAATTAAACCTTTGCTTTCCAGTAACATTCACCTCATTACAGCTCAGACATTCACAGGGCAGCAAATCTGCACAGGACACACATACTTGAATATTCTCAAGTAAAACTGCAAAAATGGCAGAACCAGACGCATATTTTGTCATTCCTCCTCCCATACCAAGACCAACAGATTGATCACATTGACCAAACCAGGTACTCAGTTCTATTACTCAGCCCAAAATAAAAACAGCAGTAAGAAAATTTTAACCCATCCTCTCTCTATCTCCTGTTTTCTCTCTGGCCAATTGGATGATGACTTATCAGCACCTCCACCCCCAAACTGTTCTCCAAGAGAGGCAGGAGATACTGTGCTCATTCATGGTTCTTTGAGCCACAAGAAGCATCTCCAGACTGCCACCCGTCCAAGCAAATTCAAAACAAACTATCTTCAAGGGAGGTGGAAATACTGACCTGTTTTCCTGAACTCCATGTTCCCATGGTTGATTTATCCTGTGTCTTAAAAGGTACAAGTCTCATGTAGGTGTTAGGACTGAAACATCACCAATGCCTGCAGCCACAATGGCTACAAGACAATACTTTACCCTTCTTTTCCTCTTTCTCATATATTTTTATGCTAATTATACTGCTTCTGCATGTGCAAAAGCTTTTCTTTTGGTTGAAACAATGGCTTGGTTGCCTCTTCTCCTTCTAGTGTTTTATTTTCACAAAACAGGAACACAGTATTTTTGAGACCTCTAGCCTCCTGCCATCTTTCACTGAACCTTGCACAAAGGCTCCAGTGTTACTGAGGGAAGGCGTGAAACACATTTCTTTTAAGCCAAGGCTAAAAGTTACTGCAGAAGACATGCATGCATACAATAAAAACTAAATTACTTAGTGGAATCCTTGGCTTTCCAAATAAAAGTGTCCACCTTCTGGTTTTTAATACAATGCAGCCAGCATTTTCACTCTGCTTTGGTCTGGCTTAAATTTGAATTCCCTTGGGGCAGTCTTTGCCTTTTTATTTGCTTTTAAAATGCCCTATGTGCCCAGCAGCTCCAAATATAAAATAATCTCTAGAGCTGCAAGGAGAAAAGTCTCCATGAAGATGTGCCTGAATTTCATAATGAAGTTGTCTCCATGTTGAGATGTCCTAGCACAGAAAAATTTCTTCGACAGGGTTTCACTAGCACAAAGACTTGCTTTTTGTCATTTCATGTTAGAATACACATGAAGACTGCATCTGAGCTTGGGTAAGCATCCACATCAGAGCAGTTTTGTAAGTGAAATTCCCACTCAGAAAATAGAAAGAGTGATTTTTCTTGACCCATCCCAATTCAGCAATAAAATTCAAATGTGGCAAACCAGACCATCCAGGCTTTTTGTTTTTCCTTTCTTTCTTTTCTCAATCCCTCACCCCTCCTATTTTTTTCAAAGCAACAAACATTTTGTTGAATTGTTCTAAATAATGACAACATTTGAAACCACTTCAGACTGTTTAAGATCTCAAGGGGAAAATTTGGTGAATAAATGACTCAGGATAAATCAAATAATTTTGTTCTCATAACTGTGTCTCTCACTCTTCTTATCTCAATTGCTGTCCCTACTTCTATGTGCTGCCAGCTCCTGGGTATCACCCTTTGCTCTGAAGTCTCCACTGCACTTGTCTCCAGCTCTGCAGTGGTCTTCATCCCACCTCCTCTCATCGAGCTCTCAGGTTTCTCCTGTCCATCTTCCACTGCAGCTCTTTCCTCCATGCAGTTCCCAGCCTCCGTCCACCTCCTCCTCTGTCCACTCCACTCACCTGCCAGTGCCTCCTCTCCCTCCCTGCCCATCAAGCCTGCTGCACAGCTCTCTCTGTCGTTGTCTGGCTGCTCTTCTCCCCTGAAATCAACTTTCTCACAGGCACAACCCCCCCTGGACCAGACTCTGGTACCTCTCTGCATCTCCTTGCCAGACTAAGCCAGCACCTTCTGCTTCTCCGCTCTCTCCCCTGCACGGCCACCCCCTCCCCATGCCGCTGTTCACCTTTCGACACAGTAGCTGCAGTAGCTGACAGCGTCCTTTCCCACAGCCTTTGGGTACGGATCGCATGGGAAATGCCACACGACGCTGAGCTGCCGCCCGTGCCCGGGTGTGTGGCAGAGTCGGGAGAGGTCGCGCCGCTGGCTTGACCTCTCCTAAGACCATCTGCCCCCACGCAGGGGAAGACACACGCTCTAAACACGGATTATCTTCGCTGGACATTTGTTTCGGGAGCGAGTTGTGCTAAGCAAAGGTACGTCAATTGATAATAAACCTGCTCCACACTGTCATTTGTGGGTGATTTGAGGAAAACCAGACCATGTAATCAGGTCTAAGGGGTCCTTAATACCAGAGACGCTGGTGCTGTCAGCTATAGAAAATAATTAGAACGTTATCCCTGTGGCAAGGAGAATGTAAATACATCTAAAATACGACATAATGTCATTCTCTTCTGTAAGCCAGGGGATCTGCTTCAAATAAAAGGGCCATTAACACAACAATTAAAGCCGAGGGGGCCGGTGAAGCAGGGAGCTGGCCTGGTGCAGGGCGAGGCGAGCGAACGCCCGGCGTAAATCTTTCGCCATCCCAGCCAGGAATGTGACTATTAGCCCTCTCATGACCCGAGGGCTTCCCAATAATGCATCTGCTCTCTGTCAGGGCCAGGATTTCGTAACGTCCTCCAGTGCGAGCCCAGGGCTGACTCCACGGTGCGGCGCCAAAGCGGGAGCCGGCGGGAGCGGGCGGCTCCGCGCTGGACCTTGGCCCCAGTTCAGCAAAGCACTTAAACCACCGGCCCCTGGACGCGTCTCCTCCCAAGGATGTTCGGGCACTCGGAAATGAGCCATGGGTGGGCTTCACTCAATCACTTCCCCGGAGCAGAACTGGACCTGTGGTCGTCTTGAGCAGTCCTCCTCTCCATCTCCGCTGTGGGGAACGTCCTTGTGAAACCCCAGCTCGGGGAACCGGCAAGAGCCAAGACACGGAGAGCGCCATGGAAATCAAGGCCTTTTTCAAAGGAAATGGTGTCACTGCTTTCACCATCCAGGCAGCAAACGCTCTGAACAGGCTCCAGGCAACACAGAGATAATATTATCTATAAGCTTCTTTGGCAAACTTTCGGAAATGATGGACAAGAGCCTGGAGTGGCCAGCAGTTCCCACTTTCATCCAGTCTGAAACAGGTGATGATAAAAGTCTCAAACATATCAGGGACTTTGATTCCAAGACAAAATGCATCCAGCACATCTCTGCAGGTTGTTGGCAAAGGAAAAATATCGCTGAACTGGCAAAATCAGCTTCCGCAATAATATCAGGCTCAGGCATAAGTTTTCCTAAAGCTCACAAGTTAGGTCACAGATAAAAATTTTGTTTGCTTCCTTGTAGAGATGAAAGTCTCATCAGATTCAAAAGACTTCTTCATATTTTTTCTTTGTTTTTGATTTTTAGTTTTGTGACTTTTTGTGGTAAATGCAAAATTTTATATGTCCGGTGGAAATTTGTAAATGCCAGAAAACAGGAAATGGTTGAGTCTTGCAGGAAGAGAACAGCACAAAATCCAGCTCTTTGGGAAAAAATCTGTCAAAAGTCAGTTTTATTGCACCTATCCTCTCTTTCAGTTCTAATAATGCTTCTAAGAGCATAACATAGCAGGGTCTTCAAAACAAAACAAAATCCTCAGAACTGTACTTTTAAGCCCCAGTGTTTCAAAATCCAAAGGTAACATGCTACCCAGGCATGTGGACATACCGACTTACCACCCCAAATTAATAAATTTAAATAATTGCAGGACATACAGAAACTTGCAAAGCCAGTTAAAAATGAATGCTAATTTTTAAAAAGAAGATAATTCGTATCCTCTCAACCTTTATAAGTAAGGAAGATCTGAAAATAACAACTACAGAAATCTCATTTCCCTTACAAAATCATACAAAACACCCAGAAGACACACAGATAATTTCTTCCTACATTCATGACTTTCACAAAAGAAGCCCTTGTTTAATAACTGAAAAGCAGAATAACTCAAGCTACACTAACTGAAAATCAGAACTTGATATCCAGAAATATTTGCATCTCATGAAATGAGGTTGGGTTCTGGTTGCCAAGTAATTCAGGCCCAGTTTTGGGGTGGGGCAAAGCAAAAATGTCACATACAGTCTGGGCTGTGTGGGCACTCGGTCCATCCACCACTGATGGATGCAGGATCAACACCCACTGGAGGATGCACAGCTGAGCTAAGAGAGAATTATGTACGTCAAGGTAGAGCTCACAGCACAGTACGATCTCAATATGGAAAAAACGACATAAGCAAAAAATTATCTGCATGTCCAATACAGTATAATCTTTGAAGATTCTCATTACAAGTAAACACAGAATAATAATTAATGGATAAGCTAATTAGTCATGCAAATCTGATGGATTTTCACTGCCTCCTTCCAGCCACTTACTTCTTTAGAAGGCATTTCATTTTCTGAGTAGAGCACAGTTTAACATCCAATTCATATTAGCTGGGCAAAAAGACAGTCCTTTAATCTTCTGACACTTGGGTCGTCAGTGTGAAACACAGGGAAACTGTCCAACAGAGAAGTAAAATGAGTCACAATATAAAAGAAAATATTAGCAAAAGCTCCCATGGAACAAAATGAGGTGGTGTTCTCTGGCAGATCTCATGCCTGAGCATCGTAGACAGCAGTAACTTATAACCTGTGATTGCAGAGACAGCAGCTGACACATGTGTCCCTTTCAATTATGTGAGCTGCCTTTATATATAATAAAGCTGGTAAAAACCATCTGAAATAAACCACAGCCAGCCTTTATAGCTAAGGTCACACTGGCCAAAAGGGTTGTGAATGTTCCAGCAAGCTAGGAACAAGTTTCTAGACAGCTGGAGATATTTTGAGCAAACATGGGCCAAATTAAACTGACGTGGGAAGCCAAAGTGAAACCAGTAAAAGCTTGCCTACTCAGACGACTTTTGTTTGAGCTGGAAGCTAAATTCAAACAAAATTCCTGGGATGATACTGCTTTGACTGTGACAGCAGACACCTGAGTCATGTGATAAGCACTTTGCTTTAAAAATTCCACCATGTCACTCCTGAGAATACTAGCATATCAGATCCATGAGAAGCAAAAACAAAGGGGTAAAAAAGAAAAATAAATGCTTTTGTACAAACTCTGTGAACCAAGTCCCCTATGTCTCTTTCCTTCCAGACATTTGTAAAAAAAAAAGCTCACTGGAACCACAAAAAACAACAACTGAGCAGCATTCTAATATGGGACATCCTGCTGGACCAGCATGAGCAGAAGGAAAAAAGAAAGCAACAAACATCAGAACTCAAAATGGACACTCAAACCTAAAGCCTTACATTTTGGTGCATTTTTTTCCATTTGAACTAGTGTAATCAATTGGTCACCATAATAGAGGCTTCAAGCAGTTGGCTCAGTTACGTCCATCTGTGAAGAACCCTGGAAACAAAGCCATGTGTTCAAAAGTACACACGCTTGGAAACACAAATAAATGATCAACTATTGTGTCTTAAAATATCTACAGTTGACTTTGTGCATCACCACTAATAAGTATCATAGCACACTGTGTAGTCCTAATGTTGTTTGTGGAGCTTTCAATCAGTTCCCTAGAAATACAGTTTATACAGCATTAAGTCCTAGGGATGGATTTCCTCTCATATTGACTTAAAAACCAGTGAATGAAGTTTTATCAAGGGTCAGTGCCTAGTGTTAATGACCCTATCTTCGGAAAGGTTGAAGTTCAGAGGGCATGAGAAATAGTATGAAGAGATTATCATGAAAAGAAAGGCTATAAAACAAGATAGTAACTTGGGAAAAGTGTTATTTTTTTTCCCCAGGAAGCAGTAAATAACTGGAAAACTGTAAGGTAAAAATCCTCCCTAATTAATTTAAAAGAATTCTTTAAAAGCAGACCCTTAAAAGAAGATTAGCGACAAGGTCCACAAGTAGGTCTTATTTACCTCCGTCTACGAGGTGGTCTCTACTTTGCTTCCATCCTGCCAGCTGAGCATCAGGACTTCATGGCTCCCCTGAGTGGAGCAGGGCGCTGTCACATACCCCATGCACTGGTCCTCAGTGCCCACCAGCCTGGAGACAAAAGCTGCAAGGATGAAGCAAAACTGAGCCCAGTCCCAGCATGGTGTCAGACCATGGCTGGGCCACAGCTCCCAGCCAGAGTCCAGCTTGGACCAAGGAGCTGGAAAATGCTCCTTGGACCCTATTCCACCTCTGGGATGTTTTTCAAAACTGAACCAGCTGCAGAGCCAAGGTCTGATAAAATGGAACCTGGAATTTGACCAGGCCTGTTTTTTGGATTTACAACCCCAAAATCCAACAGCCAAGGCACCACAAATCCAATAGGATGCCTGACAAATTGGGCTGCTGCAGGCCTCATGCTTTTAAGGTCCGCATTTGGGTTTATTGTATGTTCCACTACGGTGCAACTCTCCCTTTCATGGCCTTTTACCTCAAATAGGACCCACATGTGCTCAGTTTTGCTGTATCTACCTTCTTCACCTCCACTTTCTCTCTCCTCTCCGCTACCACTGCCTTTTTCCATGTTTAGCAGCCCCAAAGATAAACTCAGTAAGTAAATGGCCAAGGGATGTTGAGGCTGCTGCAAGAGCAAAACCAACCACTGACTCTCTTTTTATCTATTAAAGCAAAGGCTTAAATTCTCCTAAAAATAAACTGGGTTTTGTTGCAAAAGAAAGAAAAATTCTTAGCAACAACAAGAACAGAGACAAATGTCCTAAGAGAATATAATGGAACTGGAGTAAATTACTTTAAAATAAGAAATCCAGGGTGATGGGGAAACTCCCCAAAAGTGAACAAGTGCTCTTCACATCTTAAATAAGGAAAAGATTCCTTCCCACCCTCTCTTTTTTTTTCTTCCTTTCTTTCCAGCAGCTAGAAGTCCCATCTGGTTCCTGTTTCTATTCGTCTGATCTCCCAGAAATTTCTAAAAGCCATAAGCATCAGCCAAAAATTCCCCAGGCATGGACTCCTTTCCAAAATAGCCCACAAAACGGCATTTTTTAGGTGGGCTGGTTTGGAAAGAGCAGAAAGGGGGAATGTTGATTTCTGTAACATTCCTAGGAATTTCTTGCATCTATTCTCCCCTGCAGAATTCTTCTCTGCCTGAATTCCCCTTCCACTTTCGGCTGTCATGCTGGTCAGCACCGGGACTGCCCACTCCCATGAGGCAGGATTCAGCTCTTCTTGTGGCAGCTCACAAGAGGCTCTTATCCCCAAGGAAGGCAAACGAAGTTGCAATTCCCTTGCAGCTGAGATCTGCTCTGCTGGGCTGGTCCCTGTGCCATTTGCAAGCTGCATAACTGGGCGTTTTCCCTTGCTGAGGTGTTGTCAAGACAGGAATTTTGGAATTAGCAACTTGATGCAAATAAGCAAGATAGACAAGACAAAAAAGCCTGGATCAAACCTACATGCTCTACTTCATGGCCTTAGGGACAGGTGGAAGAGGTTTTCTAGGAGATTCCCAGCTCCCATCTCTGGAAGCAGAGGCAGCCTTGTGTGGCACCATCAGCTCTCACGGCTAAAGAGAACGGTGGCTCTGAAAAGCAACCAGTGCATCCAATTCCTGTACGCTTAGGATCTGATCCAAGCAAGCTTTGTTAGGGTGAGTAGCTCTCACTGAGCTTGGTGTGTGCTTAAGAGCTTCCCTGGACACTTTGTATAATGAAGACCAAACAAGAGCAGCCCCATTTAATTCATTATGAGTACACCTCTTGATTGCACCCATGCTGCTTGCAAAGGTGCACAGACCTGTCATGGAGACTCCAAGCTACTTGGTCTCCTCTGCTTTTGAAACCTTATGGACAGAGATTCAGAAACACAAGGAGAACAGGGCAGTTCCAGAGATGGGACATGGACTCTAGAAGTCTGCTCCCCACAAAAAAATCAGCCCAGGTCACTGATGACTATGGGTTGCTACCTTTAGACACCTGAATTAATGAAATAATTTTAACCTCACAAAAAAACCCCAGCTGTCTCACTGGACCCATCCATTATTTATAGAGTAACAGAATAATCTAAAAGGTCACAGCCTTATCTCTACACACTGCACTTGCTTGTGCTTGCTTAAGAAAATAAGCTAGAGGCGTAAGAGAGGGCAGGCAGGCTCTAAGGCTCTGTGGTACAGCTCCAGGACAAAATGCCACGCTGTGCAGAGTTCAGCACATTCTCTTGTGTTGTCAAAACATGTCCACTCAACAAGTCTCGGGTCATCTTAGCATCTTAGTCCTGTTTGAGAAGATATCACTGGAGTTCCCTGGCTCTCCTGGCACAACTGTGGCATGTCACCAAAAACCCCATGGAATCCCTTGGCCCTTCCCATTCACAAAATATTTAACCTAGCTTTGCTTTTTGCACCAAAGACCAACTGGCATTTCTAGTCCATGCACATCTGAGATTCCGCTAAGAACATCTCTCAAACCCTCTGTACAGTTAAATACTTCATCAATAAAAAGTAAACACACTTCATTTTCTATTATAAAAGAATCTCTCCCTTCCCCCCAATGTTTTATTTTAGCAAGTGCACTCAACCATGTTCTCAATCTGTACTTCATTTCCTCCTATTCAGTTTTCTGTGGTTCACAGACAAAAATACCTGGGGGAAAAAACAAAAAAAGCACAATACCAGATCCCAGGGGGCTGTGATTTACCACAGGAGAAAAATGTGTAGCACTGTACAACAGGAGTCTGCTGCCCAGGATGGGAGCTGGAGATACAATGGGTGAAACAGAGAGCATTAAGCTCAGGGACAGCAGTGCCAAGAGTTCCTCAAGTCCTCTTCCAGCCAACGGTATCCCTAGGAAGGTATCCCTGTCTTCTTCTTCTATCATTTATCACTGCAGAAGTAGTAAAGAAAGAAATGGGGACTTCCTGTGCAGGGCATTTCACCAGCCCAAGAAAAATAAAAAAAGAGCTTTAGTCCCTGCTCCTGCCAGACCAGGCCCATTCATCATTACAGAGTAAATACAGAGAAATGCATTTCTGCAGCCTCTTCCATCCATGAGAATCCTAGAGTGCTGGGTCTTCTGCAGCTGTGGTTGGCATAAGTCATGAAAGCAGGCAGAACCTGACAGCAAATTGCCATGGATTTTATAGAGCAAGATGTACAGCATGATGACATGGCTGTTCTCTTTGCAATTTGGGCAGGAGGAGGTTTGGGAAGAGAGGTTTGGTGTTCTTGGCAATGAAGATCTTGGGTGGTTCTTCCCACCCACTGCAGCACAGACTTTCCTCACCAAACAAATGCTTCTGGTGCTGCTCCCTGTCAGAGAGAAAACAGGGGACACAGGTGAATCAAGACTAAAGAATAATCCATCAAAAGAGAGCCAGCAGATCCACCTCCTCCACTGCAGCAAGTCAGGGCAGCCAAGGGATAGCAGATAAGACTGGAGATGGAATTGTGTCCATCCCAGCAGGCATGGTCCCTCCCCACCCATTCCACTGGTCACAGTGGTGATGGAAACCACAGCAGGGAGTTCACTCACATGTTTTATCACATCACTTCACCCCAAGTAATGTGCAACTAGGCACTAATGACACAGCATTGCAAATATCAAGCCTTGTCTCTGTGTTCCAGCTTCCCCTGCTATCCCAAGTGGAGAACTGCAAATTACAGGGTTTGCTGGAGTTGATGTAGCAAGGAGGAAGGAGAGGGACAGAGCGAGGCCAGAGAAGAAAAAGATGGAGAAAGGAAAGACTGGAGGAAGGAGGGGACTTGGGGCTAAATACAAGTGTTAGGGAACAGAGAAGAGTTTGTAAGCACAGGGACGGGAAGGCAGAGAGGAAGAGCCAAGGATAAATTGTTTTGATGAGTGCTTCAACGCTGAAATAAATATAACCACCCAAGGGGGCTNTTTGTTTTGTTTGGGTTTTTTTCCAGTCATAGTATACGGCACTTGGTGCAGAACCAAACACAAGCAGAACTTTCACCTGCCCTTTACCATCACAGAAATTGGAGTTTTGGGGACCGGGTGCAGATGAATCCCCTCATCTCCAGGGCAGCAGGGAGAAAGCCCCCAAGCTGAAGGAGGATGTAAGGGGTAGCTGTGCAACTTTGTTCACGTTCGCCTCAATACGCATGAGGAACAAATATGGCCAATAACATCCTAAGATATTGTCGTGCTGAAATTCTTTGTTTACCAAGAAATGACATGTTGAAAGCCCTTGGCATTTATGAAGCAGATGATTTCTATTTTGAAATTGAAGCATTTTACAGTACTTACCCAGACACTTGGAGCGATTAACTTGCCAGATCTCATGTGGAGGACTGGGGCAGATGGGTGAGCTCCAGAAAAATCTCTTCGTGTCCTAGAGGAAGTGGTGAGATACTCGGATGGGTGTTGCTCACCCTTCCATCCGGGAGCAATGTAAAGGAGGGGGGCTTCTACTTTCTTTCAGTTGTATCTTCAGTTGGGCATTCAGAAACCTTCAACTCCTGTCCAAAACTTTGGGGAAATGTTTCTGTGCACTGTTAAACAGCTCCTGCATTCCACCCAGGGGCTGATGCTGTTCTGTGGTAGGTGAATAATTCCCATATTTACTCTTTGCAAAATATTTTGGACTTCGGAGAGTTTTTGCTCAGGCAGGCTCCTCCTGAATTAAAAACAGCTTTGCCTAAGCAACAGCTAAGAAATGAGAAGACAGTGCTGCAGAAATTCTTATTTTTTAATTCATCTTGGTCATGGGCTCTGCAGATTAGTGTGCTGGTGGGAAAAACATATTCCCATCTTTCTGTTATACAGCTGCCCTCCTCTACCTCCTGCCCACGCATTTTTGAAGGAGCCATAGGAACTTAGCCCAAGACAGGACCTAGGATCACACATCCAATAACTAAGCATAACTGTTCACTGAACTGGTTGCCAAGCCTCCATCCAATGACCAACATAACGTTCATTATATCCAACATCTAACCCATAATTGGACCTGCATTTTATTTCAAAATCTGCAAAGACGCAGCAGTCCTCAAGAGTTACTTCCACCACAACTAGATTTTTGGGTGTCTTTGCCTTGGACGCCTATTGGCCTAAACTTTCCCTTATAGGGCCTCTGTTTTTCAGCTCTCATTACATTAATCCCCCTCCCATTTCCTAGGATCTCTGTGATGAAGGTCATCAGAAATAGGGGAATTCCGTGAGGCTGCTTAGTTTTTAAACATAGTCTCTAGGAGATTTTAATTTTCAGCACTGAGCACACAGATTTTTTTTCTGTCTTTAACACATCCCCAAAATCTGAAACTCTATTTCAAAATCAAATCCACTGCTTTTATTTAAAGTGTCACAGTTGCTCTTATCTGTTGTGTTAATTATAAAGACATTTTTCCCTTTAAGTGGGAGTCATTTGAAATATATATAAATGATTCCATAACATGACTTCTTATCACCCATTCTAATGCTTCAAATCAAGTCATCCACAGTAATGCATCCTGGGTATTTTGCAAATTAGCCATTTTGAATGTGTTTTGCGTGCAAGGAATTGTTTTGTGCTCTTTGCACAGCCTACACTGATTCTGTACATGTATGTGCATGTCTGAAAATACTAAATTTATATCTACTTGTACGGAGAACCTCTGAACATTTAAGAAGTTACCCCATCACAATAGGGTAGAGAAGGAGATAGAGAAAATTCTACAGCTGCACAATGAGCTTGTCTTAACTCTAATGTCATTAATCCTTGGACTGGAAATTGCTAACTTTTGAAGATTTAATTAGTTAAGCTTAGTATTTGGTTATCCTAGCTTTCTAAGAAAAGGAAGGTTGTCTAAGGAAAACAATCTTTAAGTTTGAAAATCCTAAGGAAAAACATGTATTAAAACCACAAGCCTCCTGTAAGTGATAATTTCAATCCTGGAATCACTGCTTCAGAATCACCATGAATGCAGGTCTCCAAGTTCCCAGATATAATTTTTAGTCCTGCAGTCCTAAACAGATTTTTCAGTATTTCAGCTGTCCTTAAAAAAACCCAGAAAAAACCCCAAACAAAAACCCCCACCACAAACCGAAAGCCTCCTATCAGAGATACCCTTAACTAAGTTAACACCAGATTTTTAAGTCTGGCGTCCTCGACCCAGATAGGAAGAAAAGCAAGCTGCAAATCCAGTACTTGCACTAAGATACCCATTTAAAATTTCCACAACTTTATAACTGATAAAATGCTTTTCCTTAAGCTGAATAATTTTCCTAGCCTCCTCGCTAAGGAGATGGAATTGAAGTCATGATAAAAAAAAGTTGATACATTAGACGTAGGAAGTGAAGATTTTTGCCTTCATCTTTTTGAATCACCCTGAAAAAGTAGAGCAGATGAAAAACTAATGACCAAAATATATTTTTTTTGTAATAGAAAGTGTAGTTTTCACAAAATCTGAACGTTCCATGGAAAAACTTTAATTTTGCCAGAACTGCTTAGTTTTCCACTGGGGAAGATCTAAAGAAGAGATTTCCTTTTAAGTTCTAGTTGACTGAAATGTAAGATTTTAAGTAACTTTTTCAAATAATAAACAAGTAAATAAAGTAGGATCCATCCTCTAAGGATTTTCTTCAGCCTGATGTCTCCTGAGACATAAAAGATGGACCTTTACCACAAGGCATAGATTAGCAAGGAGCTCTGCAAAGAGGACTCCAATAAGCACAGTCCACACCTTCAGCAAAAATGTGTCACTGGGCTAAGATGAAGCATGGAAAAATTCAACAGAAAGGGAGTGAGCCTGAGAAAGATATGAGCACAAGTGATGGAGGACAGGCAGGAATAGCAGCTGGAGCTCTACCTCTGTTCCAGCAGCTCTTGCCAGCCATTAATAAATAACAGTCCCCCTTGCAGACCACGTGCAGCCAAGGCGAGATAGACACAGTCACTTGTGCTGTTTAACAGCTGCAGCCAATACCTGCTGTGGTTGCATGAGCAGAGACCCACACCATCATCCTCTTTCCCAGGGACATCATCCCTTGGGATCTGATATGTTAAGGGCGATATCCTACCTTTCTGAGGCTTCCATGCATGGATCCCTCTGGCTGCTGGTGGCTTGGGAGTCTTGCAAGCACCAGAGGTGTGGTTGGGTACCACCACCCCATGAACACCTCCAGCACAGACTCAGGTCCTTCTGCTTGTCTTCCTTGAGCACAGGGGCACTACACCATTGCCATGACTTCCAGGTGACCAGCAGGAAGGGAACCTGTCCTCTCCCACCTCTCTGCCTGCCAGGACTGGTTCTGGCCAACCAGGACGTCTGTTGCAGAAGATGATGCTCCTATGGGGAGGAAGAGTTTCATGGAGCGTTTCCACTGGACATTTGACCTCTCCTTGTTCTCCTTGAGAACCTGGCATTGCTGAGACCTGAGCACAATCAGAGGCAACTGCAACCTGAGTCCTGTCCCAGCCTGAGACCCCCACGCAGCTTCTCCCCACACATCTCTGCCCTCTCTCAGAGCAGGGCAGATGTCTCCAGAAGGCAGCTCTTGACAATCCAATATAAATGGAATTTGAAAACCTATTTCTTCACAGTTTCTTCCTGCCCTGAAGCACCTTATATTTTTGCTTACACTGCTGGCACTCAGCAAGATGGAGGATAGTTTTCTTTTCCTCTGGAAAACAGAAAGAAAAACAAAATTAATCGGTGTTGCCAACTCTTGCAATTTTAGTCCCACGGTACTTGATGTTTTTCTTCACCCCCTCCTCAGCTTCTTGCTTCAATGTGTTATGCAAAAATCTCAGATTTCATTTTTTAAAGAGAAGATAAAGGAGCAAGCAGTTCGTGGACTTCCAGGTTCTAGAAAAAAGCTGAGAAACATTAAATCAGAGCATCCTAAGGTACCTCAAAGCCAGAAAAGAAAGCATGAAGAAAACAATATTTATCGCCTATTTATTTTTAAAGAGGTGAATAAAAAAACCCTCATGACCGGAAGGACCCAACTGATTTTGGAGCCCTTGGGATGAAGAGTCAGCTAGTTCCACAGGGATCACCAGCAGCTTGCACTGATTTCAGTGCAATCCCCAGATTTCAGCTCCCTGTGCAACAACATGGAGATGAGGAGATGTCCCCTTTTTTAGGAGCAGGGCTAAGTTTCTGCCCCACACCTTGGCCTTCTGGAAGAAAAAAGGAATAAATCATGGCTGGAAGGGAAGGAAGATTGCACTTCAGTGGGATTTCAAAGTTGCTCTGGTGAGATGGTTCTGTGGTGCTCTGTTGTTCCAGGAAAACAAGTGCCCATGTAAGCCATGTTTTTTGCTGGTTAAATCAGAAGATCCAAGGAGATTAACACACTGCATACAGACATGGACAATGCTGAGATACAGCGTGCATACTGAGAGTATGGGCTGCCTTCTCATGCACCCCATCATGTGCTGGGGGACCACCAGGAATGGTCCCTCCTGTGCTTGCTGGGTCTTTGCACTTTTAAGAACTGTGCCAAGAGAGCCTGCTTAGTCCCTGTGTCAAGAATCCATTTCAGAGTGAGGAGATGCACTCAGAGTAACTAAACTGCTTGGAGACTTTGCTTTCCCTCTGTCTTGTTCTGGCATTTAATTTTTTTAAAAATCTAAAACACAAGACATCCATTTTTGAATTTTGTGGCTGAAATCTTGTGGCTGCTGTTTATGTATGGAAAATATTTAACAGTTCAAGTCAGAAAGCCCAATATTCAGAACCTTAAGGGCAATCCAAAACTCCTAGGGTCTTCACAATCAGACTAAAAATACCATGAGAACAGGCTTCCTTGGACCAGATACTGATTTTCTGCAGCAGTGTGAAGGAATTAAAGCTGTCCTTAAGCACCATCTGGGAACCGCCATGATATTTTCATGTCATCTGCTCCCTGCTCCTCTTGAGAAGGCCATGCAGTGATGGGCTGGAGGCTTTCAGGGCCCTACTATAATTCAACAAACCTTGGCTGGTAGAACCAGTCCCAGAAGAGATTCCAGCTGGCTTAATTTAGAGCAGCCCTGTGGCTGCTCTAACTTAAACCACCTGCCAGTTCAGGCCTGGGCCAGGTCTAGGATCTGGGAGGTAGAAACGTGGACAAAAGCCAAATTTGCCCTGCTGTCTTCCTCATCTGTCCCAATAGGAGGCTAGAGATCCAAACCCCATTTAAAGCTGTCGCTGGTATAAGGCATCAGAGGGACGCTTTTGAACTCCTGGTTGCATCTAAAATCCAAGAATGCCCACTATTCAGTCCCATCTTCCTTCCTTACCTTCTCTCATCACAGTGCTTGCATTCACAATATTGAAGCCTGAACATGAGGAAATGTGCAAGGACAGGTTATTTCCTGGAACAGCTGATGCTTTCTGCCCTCTTTTGACTTCCCAGGCAGCCTCTCCCCTGAAGCTCTGGTGCCTCCACTCCTGTAGGGAACAAAGCTATAGAGACCAGACCAGATAGAGAGGACTTTTTTCTCTTTTAAAGAGTGGAAAATAGGAAAGTAAATTAAAAAAACAAACAAAAAAATCTTTCCCCAAATATTTCCAGGGCTGCTGACCCTGGTTTGAGCTTTGGCAGTAAGATCACAATGGATTTAAACAGTCCCAATTCACCCTTTTACAGGGACACACAATCATGTGCAATGGTAGGAATTACCCTGATAATGCAGCCTGAATTGTCATGCCCCTGCCCTTCCTCCTTGCCTTTCGCCATGCAGCTACTAAAGATAATGAGCAACAGTGATATTAAACAGGGATTTGGGGTTTTTTACCTTTTTTTATTCCCCCAGAAAGTGGATAACATCCTACAGTAGATAGAAAAATCCATCCGACTTTATTTAACTGTAACATTTATTAAGAGCAGTGAAAAGGTCAGCACGGAGTGTATGGGCTAAACTCCTTCCCCCAGCCTTGAATGCGACAAGAAAGCAGATCCTTTAAGATGCAACTATCTTAAGCTCCCCTCCGATGGTTAAACTCTTAGTAATTCTAGGTTTTGGAGACAAACGTCAAAGCAGAGGGCTCTTCCCTTCATTATTCAAGAAAAGGCCCCATCAATATTATCTGTAATAAGAATCTGCTGTTGACATGGCTCACCCCGCAGTTCCTGTTCCAGGCAGTAGTCCCTGTCAATAGGATTAAAGTGGAGGAATGCCTTTGACAAGTCCACTGGTTGCTGATTCATTGCTGCCATCAGGCTGCCGGCTGGGAAAGGCAATGGGCACCACGAGCCAGTCCTGCCGTGGCCAGGCAGGGACGAGTGCCCCTGGAGCTTTGATTTCTTGTGCCGGAGGGGACCTCCCTGGAGCTGCAGGGGGAAGCAGGGAGAGGGAAAGCCTGTGAGTGGTTTGCACTGCTGGTGTCCTACCCTGTTGCTTTTGGCTGAGCAATGGGCACATCAGCTGGGAAGTTTCGAGGTGGTTTGATGAACAGCGTAGAACCCAGTGGCGCAGGGAAGCCATCCACCATGTACAGGATGGGAAGGAGTGTTCCTCAGCCTCTGTCACCACCATCTCCTCCTTGTCAGCCCTTGAGATTGCACACTGAGATGAAAGAGGGACTCTGCTCTCACACTGCAGGGCTCTCAGTGCCAAGCAGCCCGCAGGAAGCCACGAGCAGTGACACCTGAGCAGTGCTGCCCAGTTGCAGCGATGGCAGCTGGCAGACCTGAGGCACAACGGCCCTGGGAACCCACAGCAAGAGGCACCAGCGCAAGAGGCACAAGCAACTTTCTCTGACTCATCTTTCTCCTGGAGCCTGGCCTACGCTTCACCAGTCGTAATGAAGGATACAGGGATGTGCTCAAGGGACCTGGAATAACGCCCCGGTAAAAATGAACCACTGCGGTTAAAGCCCTGGAAGGAAAGCTCTGGGCACCAAGGGCTGCAGATTGCTGGTGCATAGCTGGGCACATCCAGCCCTTGACAATACTGACTTGTGTTTTCCTTCTTGTTTACTACAGCTCCCTGTGCAAAGGCTCTGTCATCACCCCCTGGCTTGCACAGCCCCAGGTTTGCAGGGGCCCTGGCTCACCCTCGCCTGCAGGCAGGTGCCCACGGTGGAGGAGCCAGAGCAGGGATTGTGCAGCCCCGCTAGAGCCCGCAGGGTCTGGCACTGACTAAAAACCAGCACTCGACCACAAGAGTAAGGGGAAAAGTCAGCTACAGGGAAAAACTGATCCTCCTAACCTTCCACCTCTCAGCTCTTTGAGCGGAGCATAGAGGACACATGTGCACACACACATACACATTAACACCCTCATCTTTTCCAATGACTAAGCTCCTGTCTAATTCGTTCTGTTCCTGTCCCCTCAGGTGCTGAGGCCAGGTCAGGAAGCAGGCAGCCTAGAGTAAATAGATCAGCTCTTTTTAAAATAAAACCTCTATTATTATCCTTAGGAAAAAAAATAACAACCCTCATTTTCAGGAATTGTTACATTTAATTAGGCTGCAGGTTCCACTGGGCTCCACAAACGGAGCCAAGAAAGCATGAATGTCAAAATATTCTGCACGCAAGATGAAAACCCCTGAGCCGGGCGATCCGGTGAAAGGGAGCCCTGTCAGCCCGCCTGTCAACTGTGCCGCAGATTTTTCAAACCTAATTAAAATGATCTTTAATTTTTTTTTTTCTTCTGCTTTTAAAGAAACATACTATTTTTTTCTTTTTATTTTTTTTTTTTCCGCTTTAGCTTTAATCAGTCTGATTTCCTGCATTGAGCCAGCCAGGAAGAAAGTGAAAGGGAGACTCACACAGGCATCCAGGACTGGAAAACAGGAGGCTGGGTGGCTGTTCAGGCAGCAAAGCCTTTGCTGCAGCTCACCATGCACCCACTGTTTACTCACATGTGAGTAACAGGAAGAACAAGGTACCAAATTCTGTCCCTGACTGTTTCCTGCCACCTTTGGGGGAATGGGACCTTTTGGGCTCTTTGTAAATAAACAGGAGCACATCAAAGGGACACCTGACCACTGCACCCATTTTTGGAAAAACTAGAACGACTTACAGGCACTTGAATTTTTGGCTGACAGCTCATACCAAAAAGGCCTTTACTGCCCTGGTTTTAGCTGCTCTGATTCTTTGGAGCTGATAGGGGAAACCAGTTTGCAAATCCTGAAATACGAGCCTTATAGGAGAGCTTGAGCCACCGATTAATTTTGCTCACATCTAGGCCTTGCCCCTGCGGGGCCCTGCCAACCCCCTCTCCTCACTGGGTTCATTGTTTGTAATTGTGAAGTTATTTGGATGGGCTAATCTCAGCAAAGTGGTCTGTAGAATTCTGCAGCAAAATGGGAGCTTGCTGAGATGAAGGTGGCAGCACAGGGCAGAGCAAGTCATTAGGACTAATAACCAGTATGATAAAAATGGGCATAAATAGGGATAAAGAGATTTAAACCAAGAAACTAATGCTTAAGGGAAGGCTGGGGTCAACAGCTATATAATAACACACTTCCCCTCCCACCTCCCCTGCTCTAGTGTCTTCAAGAAAAATATTTGCTTACTTAAACAACCATTTTTTTCAGCCTAGTTTCCTAGAGAAACAACTTCTTTGTGATCATGCTGTGGGTGTGTCTGTCTTTCTCCATAAGAAAACTTGTGAACTTCCTGGGCAATTTCAACCAGCTTCACCAAAGTCCTCAAAGATACCAACTGCTTTCAAGTCTTGCCAGAGCTGGGTAGACAAGAGAACACTGAACCCATGGTGAGACAAAGGCTGCAGCCTGATATTAAACACCAGAGCATCCAACCTGGAGCTGCCTCATATGCTTCTCTGCAGGAAGCCACAGTTCACTGAATCACCCGAAGTGCACTGTAGAAATGGCATCATTTGGGCTGAGAATTTAGAATTGTGGTCTCTTTCTGAGAAATGCCACAAGAGTAGTGTCAGCATGGGAAGGAGTCCCAGTCAGGTAAAATGAGGTGCCTGCAGGCACAGGGTAACACCAACACTGCTCTTCAGCCACCTAAAGTGGTCCTCAGCCCTTCCTGCACCAAAGCCACCTCTTGGGCACCAAGGGGGTCCAAGGCCAGGAGCAGGGACAGGGTCACCTTCTGCTCCATGCAACATCCCATCTGCAGGGTCTTTCCTGCTGCTTGGGTGAGCAGAAGTAGAGGTAGGAGCAGTCTAGCTACTGTGGGACTCAGTGACTCATAAACTGAGAGCATTTGACCTGGGATCAGCCAGAGGGAAGGACATTCTAACAAGGTCACTCTCCTACAGCATCAGTTTTCAGGCTCAAGTCACACTTTAAAAACAGATTGGGAAAGGCCTGCTGCAGATGTCTCTCTCTCATAAAGGACGCAGGGATGCTCTTGGTTGATGTGGGAGCATGAAAGTGAGCTGGGACCTGCCATACTCCAGCAGAGCTTGGGTGCTGATGGGGAGAAGGGCTTGAAAAGGACAATGGAATAAATTGAGACCAGGGCTGCTCAGTGTCAGCAGGGCAGCCTGCTCCCAACCAGGGCTGCTCAGTGTCAGCACAAGAATATGTCCTGATTAAGAGGTGTCTTTTCCTCTAGGCTGGGTTTAAGATAGTTTAGTGAAGATTTAGGACACACTTAATGAAGGAAAAAAGTCAAGGGGGCTACCAAAGCTTTGGACACAGCCATGAGCTCCTGTTCTCCAAGACGACGGAGACAACATAGGGGGGGAAAAAAAAGGACAAAAGAAAAGGGCAAAAAAGACATTTCTAATGGTGAGGATCTCAATTTCAACAATCTTACCCCTGCTCCAACATCATTTGAATTTGGAAATCTCCTCAGAATATCACTACAATCCATTTTGTTGTGAATGTCCTGGCATTTCTTCCCTCTCACCAACTCCCTATTATCTCACTGGGGGCACCCTCTCATCTGCTGAAAAAAATAAAGCATCTCCTGGAGTAAGAAGACCCTTCAGCCAGAACTAAAGGAAGCCTGGCAGGTTTTACCCTGTGACTGCTCAGGGAAAATTCACCCGTGTCCCACGGAAGAGAGATGAAATCAAGCCTTGCGCAAGGCGCTGCAGGGAAGGGGTGGACAGGCGGGTTTGCCCTCGCGGTGAGCAAGCTGGGATCTTGCGTGCCTGGGAATCATGTCCGTAGGGGAATAGATGGAGCTGGCATTTTTGGGACCCTGTGACTGGCTGTCCAGCTGGTAATTTAGCCAAGGGTGAGGAGGTAATTTCCTGTTGGACTGGTCTGTTGGAAGGACCTTTCCCCTCCGGGGAGCTGCTGGTTACGCAGCCAGGCCTGAAGACACACGGGAGCAAAGCGTGCTCACTCCTTTTATAGCGGGGCTGGTTTCCCCACATTGCCGTCATCCTGGGGGTGAGCAGTGCTGTGAGACATTTGAGGCTCTCCCCCGCAGAGGGTAAAAAGTCAAAAGGGTATTAAGCTGTCACATTGGGGCAATTTATGTGTATAAACAGAGTCCCGTTTTGCTGATTTACACCCTGATAGCACATGGCCCACAGGTAATGAACGCAGCACATCCCCACATCTGCCAGTGGAAGCAGTTTGGATTGACTGACCCATAAAACTGCAAGGCCTGAAGTTATCAGTCTTCACATCTACATATACACACGCAAACAGCCGCAGCCAGCAAGTGCTCATGGAGTAACACGATATAAGCAATAAACGCTTTCCCCCAGCAAAAGTTAGGGGAGAGATTAGATAAGGTGGCTAAAACAAACTTTAACCACCACGGTGGGAGCTTGACTGGGCTGTCCTTTTACTCAGCTGAATAAGTCACAGTGTGGGGAGCTCACAGTACCAGTCACCCCGCAGTGCTGGTTTCCCAAGGGGTGCAGACAACTCAAATTAGCCAGCACATCTCCACTCTTTGTGAAAGCACCCTTATCCCTATCATTATGAGAGAGCTGTGCTCCCTCCCACCATCAGGGTCCAGTTAAGTCTTGCCTCCCAGCAGAGAAGGCTGCCAAATCCTTTTGCCCGTTTGGGAATGCTCCCACTGGGAGCTAGAGACATGGCTGGCCTTGGCGGGCACAGAGGAGAGGGAGGCGGCTCTGGTGCCTTTGCTCCCGTCCCAGGTGGTGCAATACAACTACTTCCAACTACATTGCACAACCAAATCCCACTCCCTCTCACCTTTCCAGGGAAAATTGTGTTACGGCTGACCTAGCAACTCCATCCTTCCCCTTTCAACAGCACCAAGAAAGCAGATTACCCCCTGACCACTGACATCTGAAGACAGGACTGATGGGCACACAGAGGGGTGCCTGCTCTCGACATACCACGCACTTTGCTTCCCATCGTTGCAGCCCATGCCTTCACATCATTGTGCCACCATGGGGATGTGAGCAGCCGCTACATTCCCCTTCTGCCCAGCAGACTTCAGTGTCAATTGCATGCTTTGGGCAAAAATAACAATTGGAAAAAGTAATTGCATTTATCATGTTGGCGACTCAGCCAGCTACATAAGAATGTTACATAGCAAAACCACAGAATTCAGCCTGTTTTCACACAGACAGCAGAACAATGACTGGCAGGAGTCCCCTGACATCAGACACTTGTCTTTAACTCAAGCAGTTTTTCCACTAGCATCTTGAATCCACCAACCTGGGATGCCACAGCAGTCCAACCTGCAGGTAAAGCGGAAGCTGATGAAGATACCAACAGTCAGAGGACAATTTTCAACATCAACTAAGAAGGCAGGAATATCACGGCACACTTATTCTACTTTTTTTGTCAGTGGAGGCTCAGGAAGATGTAGGATTTAACTTCTCAATCCATGAGAATCAACTCATGATTCATAGGAAATTAAACTTCCCATGCTTGAGGCAGCAGTGATAGGTGACAGATTATGGAAGAGGCAAATGATGGCTCTTCCAGTGTCACCACAGACCAGACAGATATGTGAATTGGAGCTGTGCCTCTTACTTTTCAACCTGCACAGTACTGTGTGTTATTACAGTCTAGACTTTCCTTCTTTGCTTAGCCCACTAACTCTGTCCCTGTGTAACTTGGTCGCTGTGCTTGCACTCTGCTTTCTTGTACAATTTAGAATTGTCTTATTAGAATATGCTGCTAACATGCTTTGCTGTTGTGAATAGTGATTTAAAATAATGCAATGCCCATCTCAAAGAGTCCAAGTCAGAAAATCAACTGTTATTGAACAGGCTCCATCCCTTCTAACTGAAGGGGGTCACAAAAATCACACCCACTCTTTTGGACTGTAGTGACTGGGAAGCCACTCTGAAAGTTGTATTTTCTTGAAGTAGATTGGATCTAGTTTGAAACCAGTTCACCAAAACAGAGCCTGCACAAGCAGAAAGTAAATCCAGCTCCTTAAATGGTTGCATGGTCATTTCATCCAACACAAGAGACAAGGTGAGGTGGGAAGCCAAAGAGCAGTGCTGCCCCTTTGGGATGCGGTGCCCAGCTAGATGGGTTAGCCAAAACATGAACTTGTTCCCCAAAGCCTTGTAAGCAAATGTAAGTTAAAATAGGTCCCTCTTGGATTCAGTGTTCATTGGTCTTCTGACTCCATGGTGTGTAAATTATGCCAGTTGTAGACTCCCTACGACTTCATTGTGTTGGCATAAAACACCGAAATGAATCTGCCTGGGGCATCCTTCTGCTCACAGGATATAGAGTGGGCAGTGCCTGATCTGCCTCTTGTCAATGCACTCTCCTAGCCTGATCCTGCAAAATAAACTGCATTAGCCTAAGCTACCTTCAAGCTGCACTAAATCCATCCCTGGCATTAGCTTGTTTTTCTCAACAAAACTTGAATTGCCTTAGATCTTATTTACAAACAACTTAAATACATAGCAACACCAGTGCAACTACATTTAAATCAGTCCTAGATGTTGGTTCATGCTGTGAGTACAGGTTGTAATGGACATCCTTGTCCTCCAGGTCTTCCTGTGCTAGCTGATAGTCTGGCCACAAGATGCTCATTGGCACCTCCCTAGAGAGGCTGCCACCCCACAAACCCACCAATGGATATGATCTTTTTCAAGCCGAGGTGGACAAGAACCAGTTGTTGGTGGGTATAGTAACATTTCAGCTATCACAGCTGTTTACATTGTGAACACCTGTCTAAAGATTTGAAGTTACAGCCAGCACTACCTACAGCAATTTTAAATTGATTTTGAGATGTTCATCCAAGAACTTGTACTACTTGTTAGTTTAAAAATACTTTAGTGCTTTTTCCACTTGTGTGTATAGACCAGGATAAAAAGGTGCCTAAGGACTCACAAGTTCTACTTCCCCCAAGACATTGGCACTTTTGGTATAGACTTCAGCATAACCAGGGATTCAGCTTTTATTTATGTGCAGGTGTCAGTCACCAATCTGGCTATCTGCTGGTTTAATCTGGCTGAGATTCTGATGCCCTGCACTCAGGTATGCCATGAGTTGCTGAGCCTGGACAAAAATTCCAGACAACACAAATTAATTCCTGATCAAACTGACTCCTTGAAGCCTTTTCCCCATCTGACTGCCTCCACACTCAGCTTCCACTTGCTATGCAGTGGTCTACTACAGAAAAATAGCCCCAAACCTAGTATTTACTTCACTCCCCACAGCTGCAAACTGGGACCAGCTCTATCTTCAACTTTGCTCTGGTGGCTTAGCAAATGGGGTCATTTAGGGCTTTGCTATCTTTCCAAAATTTTCCTGTCTTTTTCCTGAACCCTCTCCAACATTTTGACGCTTTTACTCACCACAGCAGCACTGCCATCAGGAGGAAATAAATTAGAGACATTCTGTGCTCTTTCTACCTCCAAGTGTCCTCCCGCTCAGCTACAGCTCAGCACCAAGACCATCCAGTCAGCTGATTTTGGCTTGTGAAGAAGTTTTTTAAAAAGAAAAGGCTTCCCAAAAGCTTTTTCAGGATCATTCTTCCTGGAGTTTACTGTCTTATAAGTACAGCTTTTATTGTTTGTTCTTGTGTTCACCTGCATCACCATATTTGTTTTTTTCCTTGAGCCTGGCTCCCCAAGCACTCTGTATTCTTCCCTGTCAGTGACCTCCCCTCTCCACTATTTACTGTTTCCGTCTCATCACGCCATCAAGAGACTGCATCAGTGGTGATTTTACGTTTTCTTCCATGTCATTGATAAAGATATTAAAACCAAGAATACTGGAGGGACTTTGCTACAAGCGCAGCAGGCAGATGATTTACAGTTATATTTGGAGACTTGTCAGGGAGCCAGGTTTTAATCCATTTAATGCACACCCTCTTGATTTTATACTGCTCTAGATCCTTAATCAAAATGTCATGTGGTACCCAGTCAAATGTCTCACAGAAGTCTTATATGCTGCTATCACTTTTATCAACTAAACTAAAGAGAGGCATCCCATTCTATTTTCCATTAACTCATGCTGATTGGCATTAATTACAATTTTCATCCTTTAATTGCTCATGGACTCCCATGAATAAGGGCTGATTTGCACCACCCAGTGCACCACTAACAGCACCCCTCTGACTCATCCTTGGCACAGCCCATGTGTACTTTAAGAACAGCAATCATGTGAAACCTGAAGCTGGGCCTGGGCACAAGCAAAGCTGGGCACTGTCTGAAGTGGCACAATAGGGAGACCATGGAAACAATCATGGTCTTGCTGATGGTTTTGCTTCTTCCAGAGGGCTGGAAGGGCAGGTGAGCTGCTCATTTTGGACACTAAAGAAAGGATGTGAGGAATGTCTCTGTCAAGTGGATCAACCCCAGCCAGTCTTTGAGACAGCACTAATCCATACTGGAATCACTTCCCCAGGAGTGATCAGGAGAGTCTTTTTCATGATACAAGGGGCGATACAAAATGTTTCTCTCATTGCAAAGAGACCAAAGCTGTTTATTCAGCATACACATGAGACTGAAACATACTTCTAACAATAACATAGCACATGTTATCTTATTATCACAACTATTTGGTTTTCTTCCTTGAAGGCTGGACATAATTCATTAGCTTACCACTGAGTCACTGCCTTGGTTTTTTCAACTCTCCAAGTGAAATATAGGAAGAAGTCCCACAGCACCTAGCCAACATACTGACACGTCTATGACCCTGGATTGTTCTCTTTTTATCCTTTAACTCTGCAAATCATTGTCTAAGTGTCCCAAGTGGAAGTAATTTCTCACCAAGAAACTACAGAGAATAAAAGGAAACAAGAATTTTGCTTCAAACATCCAAATCATGTTGGTTTTCATTTTGATGTAGTTGATGTTTTTAAAAAAAATTGGAGCAGAACAAAAGTATTGGTTTAACTTTAAAATTTTTCTCTTTTTTTTTTTATGAGGGAGGTACTTTTAATAATTGATTTAAATAAAACTGAAGGAAATTCCTAGGAATAAATGTCTCATGTTTTGCAGGAGAGGACAGAATATAAAAGCTGAAGTCCTTCCAACACAATAGCATAAGCACATCAAAGTGAAGTCATTGAACATTTCAGCATCACTAAAACAGCATTTGTTTATTTCCTACAAATATCTTAGCTGAGGGATTTTTCCAATCACCAGCCTTGGTCAGTTACCACCAGAATTCAACTGCAGCCTATCTCCATTTCAAGTGTGCAAGCCCTAGTAAAGGTTAGAGATGAAAACCTCATTACTACCGCAAAAAGTAATTCCCATAACAAGACCTGCTTGGATGGAATTGAAGCACTGATGTAACGACCAAGACAGCCCTTCTGAAAATTGAGCTTGGAGCCCCATAAATCCAAGCACCAGAAGCAGAGAAGGATGGGGGATGCAAGATTGCAACTCCCCAGACAGGACCATTCTCAGTGACATTTTTCCTTTTTCCACTTGTCCAACACTGAAGAAAATGACTATGCTGGACAGTAGGGATGTTTCCCTGCCCAGTGGTGATTATACACAGGCTCTTCTCTGTCCCAGGGAACAACACAGCAGACAGCAGTTTTCAGCTGTAAGACACTCTAATTTTCATCTTTTCTCTGCTTAAGGCGAAATCTTGGCAGAACATGCTGGAAAAACACAAAGGATATTGCAGTCTTGGGGTTAATGGCTATGCTGCTGAAAACTTTGCAGAGCCTTTGACTTATCTCATTAGCAAGCCAGAGATCTGCTTTGGCATTAGATGTCACCTATGCATTTGGAACAATCCCCAGCATCAATAAATCTCAGCAAACATCCTTTCACTGCAACCCAAGCGCCTGCAAGGGTGCTAATCCCCAGCCAACATTCACTTGGCTAAATTATTTTTAAAAGATGATGCAGCTAATACTCCTTATTCCAGAGAATCCTGCATTGTTTTCCTTGTAAATTGCTCCTCCAAAAGGACAAAAGCTACAGCTTCTCACTTTCCACTCCAAAATAACCCTTCTCCACTGGAGCAGCAGCCTGTGAACTTCCCCAGGAAACGTGAGATGCATCTGGTGAGTCTGAGCCCAGTCCCCAGCCACAGCCAGAGTGATGGTCAGGGGCTGTGGCTGCGTTTTATCACCCTTGCTCTTTGTGCTGTGCCTGCCAAATCCTCCTGGATTTGGACGTCCCTCCAGCCGGTGGGGCTGGGGGGCAGGAGCAAGGCCATGCAGGAGTCAGCGGCATTGAAGGGCTCTGCGCTGGCAGAACAATGGGTTTGCTCCAGGCACAGCTACTGACTTTTAACAGCTCTTTGCCAGTAACCCCATACGGGATTGCATCATGGAAAATCCTAGTGGAAAGCCAGGAACAAAGGAAAGATGTCAGGCTGCTTTTGAAAGGGACTTGTTCTCAGGGCAGAGGAAGCCCTTTGGTGGCCAGAGTGGGAGGCTCAACCAGAGGAACCTGAGCTCTGTTAAAGACTGGAGGCAAATCTGAAGACATACACCAGACGGCGGAGATGAGAAAAGGGCAATGCTCAGGAGGTGACAGCTTTGCCTCACTTTGCAGCGTTCCTGCATTGTCTAGGGATGAAGTGTGTGTGTCTGTGTGGAAAAAATTCCTACGCAGATGTTATGTCCCTTTATTGAATTGTCCCCATGGTCCCTGAAGAGTCCAGAGTGCCGGTCAGGACAGACGATGCAACAATGCCCACAAGCTACTGAGCTCTCATCTCTGATCCAACATCCCCAGAAAGGGAGCCAGGCAAGAGACATGTCCCTGAAAAACAGGGCTTGGGACACTGCCTGGATTCTGTCCAGGCTCGGGTAGCTGAAAAGCATCCAGAGCTGATTTTATAATGCATGACAAGAGATTTTGGTCAAGAGAGGCTCTGTTCTTCAATAGAGAAGCACAGTGAAAGGTACAAACAGAATCACCACTCCATTTCTGAAGGGATCACAGCTCTAAGTGGTATCACATTGCAAGCCCAATGAGAAACCTTTCGATGGGAGATTAGAAAAGCAACACTACTTTTGTAAGGATGGAAGAAACTGCTCATGAGAAGAAAAACTCCCAAGGAGAGCCCAGCAAAGACACTCTACACTGCCCAACCGTGGGCTCACTGAAGTCCGTATATACCGTGTGACTTTGGCTCTGATGGGATATCCAGCTTACAAAGACAGACCTTCTTGTCTGCCTTTCTTATTCTAAAGTGGTCCTTCTTTAACCCTCCAGGGACAGCATGTGGAAGGACAGTGCACAGCAGGTGCTTGAGAAGCTCTGCTTCCTACTTTGTTGTTCTACTCAAAACACTCCATTTCTCTTTGGCAACACCAGGACAACCCCGCCAGACAGTGTGATGTACTTAGATCACATGGCAAAAGGAAGGACACTTAGGTACCATCCATAGAAAGGATGCAGCAGAGGCTGTAAGCAAGCTTGGAAAATGAGCACATTTGCATTCTCATTAGCTATATGGAAAACAGCTAGGAAGATTTTTTTTTTTTTTTGGCAATACAGCTAGCCATTGACTTGCTTACTTGGCTGAAAGACTGATGCCAAGGAGCAGCAAAGCAAAGCAAGAGAGCTGGCCTCGAACCAAGGGATTTTGCAGAGCTCTCATTTAGCATTCATTCCCCTTAGTCCAGGGGTCTTAAGTGTGGTCAATTTTAGAGCATGATTTGGAAAGTGGATTGCAGAAGAAGCTCTTCCCTATTTGCATACGAGTGTCTCTGCCTTTCCTTTTCACTCCATCCTCATCCAAGCAGTCCAGGTTTTGGACAGAAAATCCCTCCCAAACTCCAATGCTCCCATGCTTGTGAGTGTACAGGGCTGGCTGACTGGAGCAGGGCGTGGGGCAGGGCTGGCCCTGCTCTGGCAGCACGGTCACATCCCCAGTGCCTGGCCAGCTCTCCCTGCTGCTGGCTGGGGATAGCTCTGCTGGCACTCCTTGTCACAAAAGACACACTCTTTGCTCAGCCAGTGGTGCTGGACACTGCTCTGGGCTGCCTCAGTCCCAGTAATACTGGCAGTGCTGCTGGATGATAAATAACTGAGGGCACAGGTCCCTTGCCTGAGAGCCCCAGCACAGACTGGATATCTCAATCACCTTGACCCAGTCATCTCCAGAAATGGCAGCCACAGCAGGAACAGCACACTTCTCTCCTGCCTGTACCAAACATCAGAACCAGGGACACGACAGCCCCAAGCAAACACCATGGAAAAGCCTATCCCAGAGTGCCAGAAGGCTGGTAACACTCCTGGTTTTACCACTCCTGTGGCATTATGAGGGACTTCGCTTGGAAACAGCTGCCCTGAGAAATCCTGACAAGAAGTTGGAAAAGAGTGAATAAGATATCAGCTGTGAAGAGAAACTCTTTCCCAGCAACTTCCTTTAAGGTTGGAGCTGGTTACATATCTCAAACCTTTTTCCCCACCATCATTTCAATAAATGGTTTAAATTCCATCTGCCTGCATTCACACACTTTTATATTTGTTTACCAATAATATTCTAACAATGGCATTTACTGTCAGGAACATTTACCAAAATGGCAAATAATAGAAACCTCATAAACACAGCAATTCAGACCAGAATCTGGTTCTGAAAGTCACGTACTAGTATTTCAGAGAAGAAACAATGCCGTGTGAACGTTCACCTAAGCCAAAGTCACCAGCACAGCTGAGATTTCAACCATTCACTAATAACAGGTTCATTATCAAGATATATTGCCTGAATTATTCTTAGATGTTATTCAGAGAATTATTTCAAATAATTAATATATGTAAGAAAATTACTGGCTCTAAACAGAAGAATTGAACTTGTCATATTAGAGCTGAATAAATGCCCTGCAACTATTCACTCCTCTCTTTTGGATACACTAATTTCATCAGATCCAATCTTTAACCCTATTGGGACTGAAGGAAAAGTTCTTCTGTAGCTCTACTTGCTGTGGTTTGGAACACAATCCCCAGGAACTCCATCCCTCTCTGTAGGGGGACTGTGGCTTTGCCTCATGGGCTCTCCATTGTATTTCAGGAAGGAGAGTCATAGTTTTACCTTTCACTTACCCCAGGATAATTTCTGTGGTCTTCAGCAAAGCCGTGGTTACACGTCCATGCACAGGACAAGAATTGCATCAGGTTTAATCTTGTCCACAGTTCATTGTTTCAGCACCTCAGAGGAGGTGCAGGAAACACTGTGAGCAGAGGGAGGTGCTGGCAAGAGCTGGCAGGACCTGGTGGTCCACGGCCAGATGGTGGGGACAGCCAAACCAGGGCAGGCTGGAACCTGTGCTTGGATCTCCAAGAAACAAAGGAGTCTTGACGCTATTTGGGCTGGTCTCAGGAAGGGAAAAGTGAGCGTGACCAATATGCCCAAACATAGATATGAGAGGAATCAGATCCAGAAGCTGAAATTCCCGATTTGTGCTGTCACAGAGAAATGCAGCAGTAAGAACCACAGATCCTCAGCAGCCATGCATTTTGATAACACCTCCACTGAGTGTTGTAGTTTTTTTTCATTGGTTTGTTTGGGTTTTTGTGCCTATGGTACTTTCCAGACACCAGAAACTGCTGTAGTTCTCTGTACCCACAGAGCAATACAGCCCCACCAAAATGCACTCGTACCATAGGTGCCTTGTGTCCCACAGCTTTTGTCTTTCACAGTCACACAATGAATTCTTGTTACCTGTAAGAGCAGCCTTGTCCCTAGAATCCCTACAGCACTTGTGATGGAGCTTTGGGATTAAGGATGCAGAATCAGGCTTCACGTGGAGAAGAAATAAAAATATAGAGAGACATGTAAGACAAGTTGAATAACTAAGGGAAGAGGCATATTTACATGAAAGTTGCTAAATAGGTGGCTTGTTAACTGCATTGTGGCATTGTTCCTTGTCCTGTTATTCCCAAGGGCTTGATCTCTTCTCATGCAAGCCCAGGACAGGCTTAACTTGACTGAGGGCAGGGTCTAGGTTTTACCGGGCAACAGAGGTCAGTGTGAGGAAAGAGTCTGCCTAGCAGGGTTTGAAGAGGGATTTGGGTGAGGAAGGGGCCCAGGAGTCACAATGGGATCTTTTGCAAGACCTCAATGATGCAGCTTATGGCATCCTGGCTACCCGAAAACATACAGAGCCTCAAAACCCAGGAGAACTTTTCTGCATCAACAATCAGCACAAAAAGTAGTAGCAATAACTGGGAGTATCTGAAAGGGGTTCTTTGCTATTCTCTCCCCCCCAAGTCCCCCTTTTTTTATTTGCCTGACTGACAGAGGATTTAAATGCAAAGTGGATCTAATGCACACCCTGAAGTCGGCTGGCAGTATGCAAATGACCTGTCAGATTAAAATCTGAATGAAAGAGATAACAAGCTTATCTTCATAACAAAAGACTCTTAGGGCAAACTATTTGACGCAGTGTTGATGTTTGTTTTAACCCGTGGACTTTGGACAGTGCAATATTTCAGGAGCTTCGCTCTCCTCACTCCCCAGCGCTTGCACGCCTGTGTGTGGCGTATGTGTGTATTTGTATTTGCACTGGCAACAAAAGGCAAGTGCTGTGATAATAAAAGAGGGAGGAGCAAAAAATAAAAGAAGCCTAGTGAGGGCTCTAACAGTTGATTTTGAAGTCTTTTTTGGAGGGATGGCTCTGCAGAGCTAGTGCCAAACAAACCAGCAATAGGTCAACTCACGCTTGCGACCAGCACTACAGCTGCAGCAAGAATAAGCAAACACAGCAGCAGGGGAAAGAATTAAAGGAGGGGGCTGGGGGTGAGGCGGGCGATTTATTCTTGTGGCACGTGCAGAGGGGCTGGAGATGGATCAGCTGTATTTATTCTGTGAAAAGAGGAAAGAAAAGGTGGCAAAAGAGCAAAGCAAGTTTCACTGCATCAGAGAAAACAAAGATTTTCAATAAACTCCCCATTGCCACCCTCTCCCTGGAAAAAGGGG
>WAAG01027688.1:68265-79442 GCA_013390105.1 Tichodroma muraria | reverse complement strand
AAAAAAAAAAAAAGGCTGCAGGTGCTTGCGAGGGGTCTGTATAGAAGCCGTGCAGGGAATTAGCAACTGAGGCAAGTTGCCTTTGGAAAAGGAATCTGCCCTGAATAGATTTGCATTTCTTAATTTAGGGATCATCAGCAAACAAGAGCCAGAGAAAGCACCCCTCTGCAGCACCAGGGGCTTCAAATGAGCAGGGCGGTGTGCCGGCGGCCCGGGAGGCGGCCGGGCCGGCTATTGAGGCTGGCCGGGCTCCCGCTGGGGCTGGGCTCCCTCGGCTGGCGCCGGCCGGACCCCGAGCCCGAGTCCCTCCGGCCACCCCTTTATCCTCCCCACACAATGGCAGCGTGCGAGCCTTGAGCGTTCCTCGCCCAGAGGAAGTGCCACCAAATCCTCCCCTTTCAGGTCCGTCCCAGTCCTCGGATGCCCCTCAGTTAACGCCCCGCTGCTCTGCTCTCTTCCTGCTGGCCTCAAACCACCAAGCAGTATTTACAAGCTTTTCCCCACGTTGCAGCTCATCCTGATGCCAACCCCTTCGCTGTAGGGGACAGCAGAGGTGTGCCCATGCCACAGGGACAGTGGCAGGAGCAGAGTCCTGAGACAGAGCCTGGACCTGCACCACCGAACCAAGGCAATGCTGCTCTCCACTCCTTGCAGTGACAATGAATCCCAGCTGCATCCCAACCCAAACAGTTTCCTATTTTCATATATGTTCTTGTGTAAGGGCAGCCTTTGCACAGGACACAGCCTGTAGAGCTCCCCAGGCTCAGTCCTGCACTACAGAAATGTACCTGCTCCGAATTGCTCTGTGGGAAATGGGCTCGAAGAGAAATCCCAAGTTTGTCTTGGATGAGACTGCAGAGCATGAAACCACAGGCCAGGGAGAGCCCTCCAGGGCAGGTCACTACACTCCATGAAAGGGCCTTTCAGTTCTGGAAGGGAAAAGCAAAAAGAAATGTTACATAGATGTTAAATGAGGAGGGATTTGAGCACTGTGAAACTTAGCTACTGTGGCCCTCCCAGCTCTGAACATAAGATGGGACTGCAGCAGATAAACCTGCAGATGCAAAAGAACAGATGGAGTGAAGTATGTCAGAGATACAGAGCCACAGAATTGTTTAGGATGGAAAAGCCTTCTCAGAGCATAGAGCTCAACTGTTTACCCAGCACTGTAAAGGTCACCACTATCCCATGTCCCTCAGTGCCACCTCTACACGTCTTCTAAATACCTCCAAGGGTGGTGGTTCCACCACTGCCCTGGGCAGCCTGTTCCAGTGCTTGACAGCCGAGTTGGTGAAGAGTTCTTCCTAAAATCCAACACCATTGTACCTCCCCTGGTGCAATCTGAGGCTGTTTCTTCTTATCCTATCGTTTGTTACTTGGAAAAATCTGTGCAACGTCTCCTACCAACTTTTATGGCTATAGAGCATCTATAGGTGGATAGGCATTCCTTGAAATTCATCGGTGGCCATTTCCAATTCTCACTTGCTCTGTGGCTATTGAGGTGCAGCACAGCTGTGATCAGGGACGACATGGGCACATGAAACATCTTCTTAGCTGGATAAGCAGAACTCCCTCTCAGTCCTTTGGGAAGGGTTGAGTATATTCACTGATGTCAAATCTACTCTACACAAACTGTAAGTTCCAGTGAAATATGTTGGTACAAACAGACAGAGGAACCAGACAAGGGTAAAAATGCAGTCAAAGGGGTAGTGAAAATAATTCCAAATTTCCAGTCCTAGAAAACTTGCAGCCATATTTTCCATGTTCTGGAAAACAGCTTTGCTGGGCCTTCTCTTCCACTCTTAGATTTTTATAGCTGGCTTGACACCTCAAGCTCACGGTGAGTTTATACTATATAAGGTTTTTCCTGCAGCTTCAGTTTTAGCTCTCAGAGGCTACAAATGAAACCAGAGATGAGGGGTTGTCACATAAACTGTAACCTGGGTAACTAACTTTGGGAGGCTGGTCTCTGGTCCTTCCAGAGGAGCATGAAAACATTAGGAAGAGTGGTTTCCCTACTCAGGTACCTAAGACAGGTGTCTCAAGGTGAGCACTACAAATGACCACACATTCCTCAACAGGTAAAAAGAGTATCTAGCCTTCATTTCTTTGGGAAAAGGATGAACATGTAATATTTTAAGCACCCTTATGGTTTCAAACACAGGTAAGAACCCCCAGCAATTAAATCAGCTTTTTAAAAACCTCCTTGCTTGCAATCCAAGGTCATTGTTTTGCCTGAATGTTGGATTGCAACCTCTAAATCTTGGATAGCACCACAGCAAGAAAATAACACATTTTTAGTGACTCAAACCAAAGATTTGCGAAGTGTAGACCACTCTCTTCTGAACAGGAATCCTGGAATATTCACTGCCAAGATTAAGCCTGGAACAAAGTAATACATACGAATATACAGAAAATTTAGGCCCAGGTTGTAGGAGGCTATTTTTGCTGTGGTATCTGCAACAGCAGAAAGAGCAAGTGTTTAACCAGCATGTCTGAGTAGTCATAGGTCCATTGGGACATGCCCTTGCTAAAGAGAAGCACCCCAGCCAGCACTGCTTAGGTCTCATGCTCACCATCTGAGGGTCCTCCAGGCCAAGACTTTGCCCAGCAGATCCAAATCCTGTTGCCTTCTGAAGCCCTGTTCAAGGCAAGAATGACCCTTAAACCAGGAACTTCTCGGGAAAGGGCAGTCGTGACTCCACTCAAATCGACAACAAGGCTCCATCTGGCTTAATTATAGTCAGCATTTCATGCCATCATGTCTGCTAAATGCTTTAGAGTGCCCTACCCAACTTCAGTGCTATATAGACAGTAAAAAGCCATGAACACAGCATTTCTGCCCTTGTCCTTTGCATCATTTGTCTGTTAGTGATTGTGGTTTTAAGAACTAGCAGTGAACAAAAATCTGTATATTAATTAAGCCTATGGGGCACATAAGGAAAAACCTCCCTTGTGCTGGGCATTCACTTTTGGTCTTTTCTCAGCAATAAATCCAAGCAGCGGGATCCTCAGCTGGCATGACTCAACACAGCTTATTTGAACTCACACAGTGACATGCAGCTCCTCTACAGCACAGATCCTGGCTCTGTCTACATAAGCAAGAGCCTGTGTTTGCTCCAGAAAGGTAAGATAGGATCTAGAGAGATGACACTACCAAAATGAGGGTGGGAGGGTAAAGCTAGACAGCTGAGACAAGGCAGACAGTCCATGACAAGCTGGAATTAATATATTAATTTAAATTCTTTTTTTTTTTCCTCTTATTTTTTTTAAAGGAAGAGACTCCACTGATGAGACACTGATGAGTAGTTGAGACTGGAGTTCTCTTTGTCAAGAGCCCACGTGGAGAGCCCCTGAAGTTTTTGGCTGTGCTCATCCAAAAGGAGTTTTAAGATGAGTTGTTTCCAACCATTTTTTTCCTGCAAAATGATCCGTGTCTGCTCCATCAGAGACCAAGCTACAAAACCTCAAACTCATGAGGCACACTCTTCCTCCCCTAACCTCCTGTGTGCTGCTGATGTGTGTGCGCACACTCCATCAAGTGAATAACTTTTGGGCTGCTCTCCCATTATCCTTGTGCACGGGGAACATCTGCCTGTGCCATGACGTGCGAGCCCTGGGCCCTCTTTCCAAATCCTCCACTGCTTCACAGGCTTTCTTCATTCACAAACCTCCAGGACCTCTCTGTGTCTCAGTTTCCCTGAGTATAAAGCTGACAAAAAAGAAATTCTCACTTCCCCACGATTTTTCTTTAAATTATTATGTCTTCCTTTTACAATGGCAATGAAGAGACGAAGCCAAGATAAAAATCACAGAGTAAAAATATACAAGAAAAGGCAGTTCTACTCCAGACGTGGCTTTGAACACAGACTGCAGTCAGTTTGAACTGTGTCTGTTCGTGTTTTTTGCCAAAACATCAGCACTTTGTAAATAATACTGTGATTCCCTGCTTCATGGGGTTGTTTTAAACCCTCAGTCATCTTGTATGGAAGAGCAGTGTGAGCATCAGCCTTTCCCATGTGAGGTAGTTTATACTGTTAAATCAGGGCATGTGGGAATAGACTCACAAGCATTTTACCTGTAGCTTCTATGGATTGCCCTGTTTCCAGTCAATGCCTGTTTTCTCCCTTTGGTTACATAAGGATAGTAGTCAGGGGGAGGTTGCTGGCAGTGTAGAAACAGCTAATATACAGAGCCAGAGATAAAGAGCTTTATGAAATAAAAAACAATACAGAAAATCCCCTTGCATTCCTGAATCATCAGGAATTGACTGGCTTATACTCTTAGCTATACAAGTATGAAATAAATAAAGACGATGTTGTTCATTTTGTGCGTGCGTCTAATCCTATATTCTCAATAAAATGCATTTAACCTTGTTCCTTTAAAAGAGCTCTGGACAATCAGAATCATCTTTACAGAAGACTGCGTCTGCTTTTAAATTAGCTTTTTAAAACGCAGCCATTCTCTCTTTCTCCTTTTCCAATTCCTGTTCACACTTGGCACAGATAAACACAGGCAGGCCAGAGCTAGGAGCCCTCTGAATGTTTAAATGGAAACCACACTCCAGAAGAACAGTGCTTGCCCCCCACAGCAAGTACACAGTTTGCTGTCTGCCCAAGCCATACGAGATTCAAAAGTTCTGTTTGTCAGCAGCCCCTCAAATACCAAAAGTTTAGATAAACCAGCTTGCAAAACAACTACACCAGCCCATGTGACCACTCGTAACACACCTGGGAGATGGTTTTACATTCCAGTAATACCACAGAAAGCACCTTGCTCCCTCAGAAACATTCCTATCAGGTGCAAGTCAAATCGATTTAACCTAATTTTTGCCTATCCTGGCTTTACATCCAAAAGTCAAGTCCAGCTCCGGCCGCATGGGGGGTTGTTCATGACACTGACCTCCGTGTCAAGCACAAATTTGGGAACTGGTGCAGAATTTGACCTGCAGCATATGTTAATAACGTCCTTATAAATCACCTTTGTCACTTCTGCTGTGCCTCCCCTCTGTGGGTGCAGGAGCACCTGACCAGCCACAGTGAACTGAAGTGATGGTGTGGATTAAGAAGGGTATCTCCATTTTCCACCTGGGAACAGAGGAGCACACAGGGCTGTGTAATTAACACTCAGGAGATGCGGGCTGCTGGCATTCCTGCCAACACACGAAACCTGCTCCCACCGTGATCCTGAATGCACAGGGATGTCCTCCCATGGTAGGGCTGCAGTGGTGCTGTGCTGGGTGGCTGGAAATGATACAGGAAAAAAATGACCTCGATTTGTGGTCGAGGCATGTGCTGGGTGGGGGAATCACAACACAGAAACCATCAGGGAAAAAGTTTCCATCCTGCAAATGCTGGAATTGAACCACCCTTATCATCGCCGGGGCTGCGTAACGGTGCGTTCGAATGATCAAGTTCCTGTTCTGTCTGTGAGGTCAGGTTAAAATCCCAGCAGAGATGATGTCCGGCTTTAGCACAGGATTTGGCACTACTTACAGGTAGCTCAGCTCAGGCAGGCACCTCCGCTGCCAGTGACACTGGCACAGCTGATGAGACTGATGTGGAAGGACGTGCCTTGGTGACGTGAGCAGCAGCCAGGACCCCAGTGCTTGGGGCCCCTCCTGGGCTCTGTCCCTGAAACCCTTGAACCAGCAGGTTTGAGTCAGAGCCCTAGACAGACCCAGGTAAAAGGTAATGTTATATCCAAGTCTGTAATCCCAATTTTACCAGAGTGAGATCTCATCCTAACCCCTTTCAGTCCTTTATAGCTTTGGAAAATAAGTGTTATTCTCTTGAAATATTTCATCCTCACATTCAAAAGCAAAGCAAAATCCACAGGGTGAGGTTTTCCCTTTTATTAGACCAGCTGGAAGCACTGGAGGGGAAAAAACAGACAAGTTATCAATGTCTAAGCTCTTCTTCAAACAGTGTGTGTAAGAATATTCCAAACTGTGGTCTGCAACTGAAATTTCTGCTGATTTAATAATATCCTAGACAGATTTCTTACACTCTTAGTTGAATATTTGTAGTTCAGTACTGTTTTGCATGTCTCAGGAAAACAGCCCCACAAGTTAGCCATGGGGAAAGTGCAGAAGGAGCCCTGGGTGGTCATACATTACATTTCACAAAACCATACTGGGAGTGAGAAAATAAGAACTTAATGACAAAATCAGCTTTTCAAATAAAAATGTGTTTTGAACAAAAAGTTTTGAGTTATAGTTTGCTTCTTTTTGAAGCAAAAAATTTTAAAAATTACATGAAATTGTTTCCTCATTACCAATTCTGGTTTTTAATCAATAATTGTTTTTTAGTACTAAAAAGTGCTTTGCCTTCTTCTGAAGCACTGAAAAAATAAACATCCCTTTAAACTTTTAGGGCAAATGCAGTATTTCCCTCCAACCCCCAGCCAGCAGTTTTCAGTACAATACATTTTTTAAATGCCGGGGGGAAGCATCAGTATACTTCAGCAGTGTGTATTTTCAGTAACATTGGCTTTGTAATTCACCTTGGAAGCCTCAAATTGCTGCTCAGGGCAGCTCAGATGGCAGAGCACCAACAGCAGAGGTGGCACTCAGTACAGACAGGCTGGATCGTATATCGATCAAATTGGTCTAAGTGTTCAGATTGAAACACTTGTATTATGAGACATGGCAGGGAGGAAAAGAGCTCCTAATAGCCCCCAGTATTTAAGAAAGGGCAGATGATCTTGCAGAGAAGACGAGGCAGAGTATGGGCAGGGCTCTCTGACTCAAACTCACGCATCTCTGGGCTCTTTCACTGTTTACTCAATAAGCTCCTCTTAGCGCTGCTTTAAGGTGGAATTAACTAGGAGTTTTTCCATCCTGAAAGGTACTTTTAGTACAGCAGGGTTTGCATAAACCCATGCTTAGGAAAATGGGAACAGTTGTCTGTTTTTAAGGGTTGCTAGGGTAAAACTTGGGCAACTGGATGGGTTTGATGAGCAGGGTGCCATGGAGGTGTTCGGAGACCTGGATTTCATGGCTGACTGCACGCGCAGCTGGGGGATCCCAGTCAAGTGCACACACTATCTCTGTATCTCACTTTCTGCAGCAGTAAAACTAGAACATTTCTCAAGACTGTTAGGAGGCTAAATTCACAAATATTTGAAATTAGCTTTGAGATCTCTGAGGGACAGGACTGTGGCGTGCCAAACCACGGCAGCACTGTGCACGCTGGAGGCATGGTGAATGTTAGCCAATTAACTGCAAATTATTATGTTCAGAGGAATTAAAATTAGCTCCAGGATTTTGACTTGGTACAGCCAGGAGGGTGTAACAGTCCCTTTGCTGTGTCAATATCATCCCTGGGTCCATTAGTGTGGGGTCTCTGTGGTGCAGAAATGCTGAGCCCCACAACAACACCATTCAACAATTGGTCATGGACAAAAACTGTCCCCACCAGAGGCTGTCTGAGGAGAGCTGAGGGCATTTGCCTTTTCTCTTACCTGATTCTGAGGCTTTCATTTCTTCTCACCCCCAGTGTCTCCCTTCAATATTCCCTTCAGTATTTTGGGAGAGGTGAACATAGTAAACAGCACATCTGATCAAGAACTCTGTCACCCCTAAGTATTTGCTTTCCAGCCTGCCTGGCCACAGTGGGAGCAGTGGTCAGTTCCCGAAGGACTGGATATCTCTGACTCCGGGAGCAGGAATCAGAGCCATGCAGATAAGGCTGTCATCAGAGATAACAGCAGTCAACAACCCTCAGCGTCATTATCTCAGCAAAGGGGAAAAGCAGGCAGCCCCCCTTAATATACAAAGTGCGGTGGTTATATATGTCTCCTTTACAATGATAGATGGAAAGGGATAAAGGGAGAAATCTAACAGAAACCCTTCAAAGCCAGCCTGCTTCACATCCTTGTTCTTCCAAACTGGAGCACGTTTCCATAAAAGCAGTAAACAGCCTCCCCCCAGCCCACACCCACGCTCGCCCAGCAAAGTGGCTCCAGCAAAACAATTTCACCGGCATGGATCTGAGCGAGGGCAGTTTTCTCCTCCTTTGGTTAGTGGAATTTCTTAAGAAGGCATAATGAAGCAGTGATTGTCAAACACGCCTTACTGGAAGGCAAACAAATTGTCTGGATCAGGCCTTTTTAATTCGAAAAAATAAATAGAATAAACCTGAATTTATTTGCAATGGTTTGATTGCTGTCCGAAGCCATTACAGCGTTCAGCTCCTTTTCACCTCATAATCAAACTCCAGGAGCAGAACACACTCCAGCACGCTGCCCCAGGATTTACCAGGCTGCAGGCTCCCCATGGCACACGCAGACATGTGCAGTACAGGACCCAGCACTTCCCTGCCACAGCTGGCTGCTTCCAGACAGGGACCTGCGTGGCACCATCACCCAAACCCCAACAACAGCATGACACACGGCAACTGCCCCTTTCAAACATGCAGGGCAGTTTGCAAAGCCCCAGACGAGCTGATCCTCAAAGAAACACCTTAATCAAAGCTGACAAGGAAGCAGGGCAAATTAATAAGCAAAGACATAAGGAAAAGGAAAAGTGGCAAAATCCTAAATAAAATGTCTGGGTCTGATTTCTTTATGTGCATTTCTGAAGTGAGAAGAAGCACACAGAAGGCATTTAATTAAATCAAAGGGTAAAGGAAGGGGTTGCCATGCAGCTTGCTATTATGTTACAGTTCACTAAAATGAAAACTTATTTTTAAACCTCTGGTATTAATTTGAGATTATTCAGATACTTAATTAAAAGTGCAGCATGTGTTAAATATTATTTCAACAAAGATTATCATCAAAACCCTATGTAATAAGATCCTTCAATGCTTAGAGCGATATTTTATGCAAATTTTCTATGCCACCAAATGAAGGTCTCTTCAATTTTTTCCCCCCTTCTTCATTTGCTGCAGCAAAATGTTCCAGGCAGGCAAAAAGAAAAAAAAAAAAAGGTTTCTAGAATAACAAGGATACTACAGATAATGCAGTGCAACAAACAGCAGCTCGGTGGTAGTCACGTTTCTGTGCTCAGCTCCCTTCCTGATACCACTCGGCAATAAAGGACGAGATCAAACAGGCTCCCATTAGGGCTAAAGGGCTGAATTTTGCTCCCACTGAGGTTACAGATGGTGTAAGCCAGGAGTAAATTTGCCCCGGCAAAACCCTGTCAGAATAAGAAAGGCAGGAATTCGCTCTTCATGCATCAGGAATGAACCAACAGTTCATACCTGGAACATGTTAGGTAACAAGGTTTCCAGAGCAAAGAATATGTTTTCCTGTGTGGGATTTCTCCTGTGGCCCTTACTCCTGCAAATGAAGTCAGTGAAGTTGATGGGAACTAATCCTGTAAAACCAAGATTTAGTGCTAAGTTTTCAGTGTCATTTGCAGTTTGATTTTTTTAAGAGAAAAAAAGATTAAATTCTTGCTCTAAGTGACACTATTCTGCCTGAAAACCAGCAAATGAAATCCTTAGTAAAATAATTAAATACTTACATGGACTTCTCTCTTATATAATGGCTGCGTCAGTCCTGCCACAAGCAAGCTTCATTTATTGATTAGGGTCAGCATTGCACTGATTTCCTAACAAACTCAGGACTATTCCTGAGCAAAGAGCGTATGTAACAGTCACAAGGAGTTGCACATACTGATTTGAACATACAAAACACTGATACTCCACAATGCAGAACAACTTCAAAAATAGTTTCTTCTTGCTATTCAGCATGCACTCAATACACTGATTTTCTAAAGACTGGGAGGGACTTCTATTTATTAGAGGCTTCTGTCAAAATACATGAAAAGCAACTACTTTCAGTTTGGGGGATAGTTTAAGCCATCATCAAAAAACAGAACAAAAATCTTCCAGAGAACCAAAAATCAAAAATAATATTTTCAGTGTATTAAAGAGTCTGCCCATATCCTACACCCCCAGCACGACACACACACAGAGCCTCTCTCATGGGTTCTTCACTTTCACGGCTGTCACGCAGTTTGAAAGCCCCCACTGAAACGATAAACCACGTATTCTGCTGAAATCAGAGCCCTAAAAATCTAGGGATGGGAAATGCTGAAGCTATGTTATAGCTACTGTTAGCCAGCCTCAGATTGTGGCTGGAGGTAAACTGCACCAGCAACACGAGCAAGAGATAATATGGCAGAATAATCAAAAAATATTGAAGTCAACAAATCAGAGTACAGAATGCCAGCCGTGGCTTCAATCTGAGAGCCAGGAGGGGGATTCCTCTGCACTGGATAAGGATTATCAGTGTGGCTGTCCTCAGAACAAACTGCAGGAAAGGTGCAATAAAGTGCATTTAAGGCGAAGAGAAAATTGTGGAGCCGAGGAGCAGTGCTCGTTTGTAACCATTTGCTCAGTCCTTCCTGCGGCTCGGTCAGTGCTTCGGCAGCAGCAGCGGCTTTGGCTGCAAACTCACACCGGCTCGCCCTTGTACTCACCAGAAAAGTTCAGAACTGGCCAGTGATGCTACAACATCGGAGTAACAAATCCACATGGGATCTAAAAGGATTTTGGTTTAGTTTGGTTTTTAAAGGATCTTTTTAACAGGCAAAGAGAGAGTTAGAAAAAGTAATAGTCACGGGATTTTAATGCTGAGTGTGCATGTGCTGAGAACAGCAAAGTTAGAAGTGATGAAATAAGAGTTAAAAGATGTTCCATCACAAAATCTACCCTTAGCTGTATCTTGAGACTAAGATCTGAGCATAACACGATATATCATCTTGGGTTTCATACGCACCCACACGCAAACAAAAAGCTGCTTTTAGAGGGACTTACATATTCTCAATATATATTTACTCAGATGTTGTTTGGGGTGCATTTTTGCACAAGCAACACAATGTTATTTCTAGGTATTTAAGCGGTCACATTTTTTTTGTTTTTCTTTTTAGCAGGTCTTTAGGTTTGGTTTTGCTTTTTGCCATTGTGGGGAAAGTTACCTAGGACACCATGCCAGAGCCTCCTCACTCTGCACCGCAGTTATACGCGCACAAACAGACAAAAAGCGAAAAACCGCAAAGAAAGCCCCTTGCTGCAGGGGCTATTGCCATGGAGGGCAGAGGTGCGTGGGGCTCGGGGTGGCGGTGCGGGGCGGTTTGCGCGGTGCGGGGTCAGTGCGGGGTTGGCGCGCTGCGGGGTTTGCGCGGTGCGGGGTCAATGCTGGGTTTGCGCGGTGCGGGGTTTGCG